>UCOK01006001.1:0-30230 GCA_900474325.1 Synergus umbraculus | reverse complement strand
ATATATATATATATATATATAAATACATATACTTTGCATATATTATATTTCTATTCATTGATATTTTTATTAAAAAATTGAGATTTGACGAATTTTTCCAATATCTTTTTATAAAATAGTTAGTGTCTTCGACCTGGGCTCATACAGAATTTTGATAGCTTTTAACTCACTTAAGAGAAAAAATATAATCTTTGACGTAATTAGATTTAAAAGAACTTAAGCGATCTTCAAAAATCAAGTGAGTTCACAAAGCTAACCTGTAGTGTATATATTCTTTTTCAGTTTAACTTAAGAGAAGCTTTTATGATTATCCACCCGGTATATAAGTAAAGTCGACAGGTTAATTGAACATTCCGCGACTATAAGTACTCGCACGATCGTTGCAGACATGTGTTAATTGGCTCTATTATGTAATGTCGATTTCATTTCTCTCCCGAAACACGCCTGTGTACTCCAAAAACTAGGATCTTTTTATACATATATTTAAAGGGAAGGTTCCTTAAATAAAAAAAAAAACGGGTATTTATGCTTCAATTTCTGCTCATATTTCCGATTTTCTTCTCTTTCAGTTCTTGGTTTAATTCCTTTTTTTTTTTTTATTTTATTTTATTATTATATACATGAGGAAGCAAATGTATTTGTAACTTCATCATAATGAGGAAGCAAAGTGCTCAACAAATGAGCAAAAACAAATATAAATATAGATAAATGAAACACTTGCGATGGAATTGACAGCTAGTTTTATATTTTAATCGTGTTGGTTTTTGTTTGTTCCAGGTAAGCCACAAGATATATTGGGAAAAAAATGGAATTTTGGTCCACTAACTGTGGTGAGTTTACAATTTCTTTTTAAAGAAAATCTCAGTATTGCACTGCCTTCTTTTCGAGATCCAGTCATTTATTTGTTATTCTTTTGTCCTTTCTTTTATCGCACCACTGGCGATGAAAGCGAGACAGACAATTTACTGATTCCGTTACTGGAAATAGTGAGTAACGGAAAATTAAATTTATCTAAAAAGAGAAGATATATTTTTTCCGTTAGTAACATCATTTTTCTGTAACTGTAAAACATAATTGTGACTTAGCAGTATACGTATTATATATTGCTTTATTCTTAAATTTGTAACGATACTCAAAAACTGGATGAAAAGGACGCCAAGTCTTTATTCTTAAAAACAAGTGATTTTGTAAAAGAAAGAACGTATCGATGACGGTTTTTTGAGTGGTAGTCGCAAACACTTTTTTCATTACCGATCGTAAAAACTGAAATGGTCTGAAATAACAGTAACGTAGGTCAGAGAACTGTTTGAAGGGGTGACGAGAAAAAGGAGAAAGAGGGTCACGAAAGGCATCGACTGTTTCGTGGTCGAGAAACATTAACTTCCGCAAAATAGCGAGTGTCTTCGTGCGTATCAAAGAGCCGCTAATTTTGCAAATTGGGCATGGAGGTAACTTACTCTTTTAATAAATTACCTACCGCAAACACGAAGCAGAATTCGTGAAAAGTGATTCTAAACTCGATTAAACCACACAGACGTTTTTTCTGGCGCAAAAAATTTGAATGCGCATTTAGACTTTTTCGTGTATTCTTCATTGAAAATTATGGTTTCATACCTTCAACCAAAAACGAGACATTTTTTTAACCATTCAAAAATAGTATATAATCCTTTTTTTGAGAAGCGATTAAAAGATTTTTGCTATAATCTTTTTTCAAGCAAGACAAGATCGCTAACTATGGTTGTATGTAATTTAATGGAACGTGGGCGAGGTCGTCTATTATGGTAGCTTTTAGAGAAAAGAGAGTGAGTGTAGAGAACAAAGTAGACACGAATCTCTTTCTTGAAATAGTAATTTAAAAGAATATCTTGGATCCTTCCAAATAAAATATTCTATTACCTTTTTATATTTTACTCCTAGACCTTATCCAAATGTTAAAATGAATGAGAGTTTAGAATACTCTTTAAAGTTACATTGAACTCGTTGAACTGTCAAAAAATTGTAGATTTTTTAATTTTTTAGAATATAACTGAAAATCCTACACATTTTTTTTTGTTTAATTGAAAAAAAACAACAAAAAAACGATTGATACACAATAAATGTACATGATGACGCATAAAAAAACTCTGATCCTTACGCAAGTCCGGAAATTATGAATTACCATTGCGATAAAGAGCTAAACGGTATGTCAGGTTTTATTCTCTCTGTTTTATTTTGGTTGGTGTTGGTTGCTGCTTTTCAAGGTCGAGGTGAAGGTCGATCGTAACCCATCCTTTTGACATGCGGTCAAACTTATTGGACTTGATAAAAAAAAGCATATTCTGTCAGTTAGAAAAAAAAGAACATTTATGTAAATATCTTATTTTCGAATTCATATTTATACATTTGTGACATTTCTCCAACTATTATGTACATAGTTTGATATTCATTTCTGTTGCTAAATGAAAAAGTTTGGATTGCAACACGAAGACTTGAGTACCGTTAGGAGGCCGAGTAGGAGGCTCGGGCAATCCGTTGGTCGATTAATTTTCACAGGGCGTAATCTCTGAATTTGCATTCATTGTGTCGTCAAAATGCAAAAATTATTTATATTTTATTATAATACAGCTTTGAGAGAGAGCTGTATGCATTCTATTTACTTTTGCAGAGGAAAATCATTAATTTGAGTTAATTACTCGCGTCGAAGGTTTTGTTTTTATATTTACCAGAGATCACGTGTAGACTGGGTATAGATTTCATGAAAATTCTAATCATGATTTAATCTTAAACTTTGTTCGCCATGCAAGACCCCCCGGTGAGGAATTTCAGGTTATGCAAATCACTTAACATAGTTGAATCCTACATTATTTCACTATAAGCAATTTCTTCCTCATGTTCATTTCGTATTGAGCGTATAACTGTGTACCAACTTCTTTCTATAATGACTTCATTCCACGTGCTCCCTTAATTTTTATCAATTTCAAGTGTTTTCTAACACATACATATTTTAATTACATGAATTGTAGTTTCTCGTAATTTCCTTACGAGTAAGAATAATACCTGCAGCTTCTTGAAATTTAACAAGAGAAATATGCCTTTGAGAATAATATATTAATTGTTTCTCATTTTCCCTTTTCTCTTCTCTCACCCTATACTTCCCCTGATTTATCTTCATCCTTCTTTTTTATGACTCTACTTGCCATACTTCTTATACATATTTTATCTTTAATCTTCATTTTTTTCTCTTTTCTTAAAATAGTTTTCGTCTCTTTTTCTCTTTTTTGGTGAGAACCGCATAAATTAGACTCTCGTCCATGGCTCCGGAGGCTTCGGAATTTGCGAGGGCGCAGAGTCTTCTTTTTGACTTTCTTCTTATTCGTTGTTTTCAGCTCCTTTTGCAAATCCGAGGACGCACCCGCCAATTTGACCGTTTAATTCCGCCCGGTGATTACGAGATGGATACACCTTGCGTGTTTCGCTGCGATGCGATGATTCGCGGTTGTTTCTATGCCGAAGGTCACTTCCAAGGTCGTCGCTTGGTATGCAGAAATAGAAAGTAACGGACGATCGAGTCTCAAAAGTCACGGAACTCGCGGATATGCTTAGAAGGCGAGTAGAGATGCAGAAACCACTCGTAGAAAAGAGAGCATATACATAACAGTAGACCTCGAAGCAGACTCGCTCAAATTTCCAACACCTCATTTTTTTTAACCCGGAAATTCCTACACAGAATTTTCTGATTCTTCTTTGAGGGTGTATGTTTTTAATATCTCTCAGTGTCTGCATCGTTTCATATATATGACGTTTTACTGAAAGACAGTTTTACTGGTTATTCAAAGATTCTGATGAGTAGGAATTTATTTTTAGTCAAAATCATAAGGCGAAACAGATGTTGGAGAAATTTAAAGCTAGAATATACCATTATATGTACTACATCAAAGATGTGTAATTAAACTGTTGAAGATTTAAGAATGAATCCGGTATCATTCAGTTTTTAGCAATGGAAAAATGTCCATCTCAATTATATTTTTACTGCAAAATTCAAAAAAATTCAATTAATGTAAATGTCATTCATATTCCATTCAAATTGTCGTTGTTTGAACTTGAAGTATATTGCAAACGATTAAGGCACATGTTAGTCGCTTAAGATGTGACTCATTCACGTTTTGGAAGGTGTGTGATTCATTTCCCGTACGCCTTTTTACATTCTCATCAGAGAGAATGTATTAGATTTGTGTAAAATTTTTTTGATTCTTATCGTCAGTTAAATTCGAAACGGTTTCTCGGATGTTCAAGTATAAAAATAAATCATGAAAGGAAAAAAACGAACTCTCGCTGTAGCCTTCTTACAATAAGAAAATAGCAAACTCACTTTTTGAGGTGAATTTATTAAAGATATAAAAATTTAATATACTAATATTTTATCTTACAAGTCACAGTTTTTTTTTTTTTTTTTTTTTTTTTGTTAATGTAGGTGATATTTCAATTTTACGTGAAGAATCCCGCATGCGCCTGTTGTAATTAATAAGACACACCCTTCTTACTGACGTATATATATATATATATATATATATAAATGTGACCTTGAATCATTAATATTATATTAGAATAATTAATATTATATCTTTTTCTCGTCCTTTTTTCTCCTTTTCTAAAAAAGACATGCATTTCAGACAACTTAACTTTGCGTTCCTCATTAATAACCTTGTAGCTAACTTGAAGCGTAGTGCGCTAACCTTATTGGTCAATTAATTTGGCACGCGAATTTGAATTGTAATTTCAGTGTTTAAAGAAAAAACATCTCGTTTAGCTTTTTATTAGTGTAAAAAGTAGATTGCGTCCAGGAGCCAAAGCGCATAACCGTATTTATGAGTGCGAAAGCCTCAAGGTCATGGAGGCACCAGTCGCATTCTATCTTCAATTAATCGCCTTCCTTCTCTAGCTATATGTATTTTTCCAGGGGATGTGCGAATCCGCACATATATTATTCCGCATATCGACCTCTCAGACGCCATTTTCCGGCGCCATATTCTGTCGCGACATCAAGTTCACTGCGCCCTCGTTGAGAGGTTCCGATCGAAACTTTTTTCCTCACTTTTACCTCTCTAGTCTTTCAATACATGTTGAATAGCAGATAATCATCGAATTTGCTCATTCTGCTCATTATTTTCAATAGAAACACCCCTTCTAACTTCTTGCCTTTTCTCAAAACTCAATTCTTCGATATTGGATTGGATTCGATATTTAATTTAAATAAGATTTTTCATTATAAATTTCAGAAATATCTAAGTATAAGCATTAAAGCTTACACCATAATTACTGTAATATGTATATTGAAGACATTTTTCCAGTGTGAATGCTCGCAAATATTATATTATACAGGCCTCTGTTATATACAGATCCCCTGACCTAACTTGTGGGAATAATTATTACTTGTTTCCCTCTCATACAACATAACTTTGTAAGAGAAACAAAATGCACATTCTTCGGTATCAGATTTATTATACACACAATCTTGTGTGAAATGTCCACCGCAATTTACTAGAAACAGCTGAAGCAAGAATTAGCATAAAATTGCATAAAGACAATCGACTCACGTACTCTCGTCTAAAGTTACTCTCACTTTATTGTGCACATAAAATTACATTATGAAAGAATCACAACTTAATATAGTTAGTTTCGTTTGATTGTTAATTTGCATTATTCGGAAGTATCTTATGTATCAGTGATCTATGGGTATTGTTCTTTTCTTATCTATAGAATTCAAATACTTGAAATTTTTATCTGGGAATATTTAATTCAATTTAAAGTATATTATAATATTATAATTTCTGCGATTTTATACAACAAGTTGGAAGTATGTAAAAGGTAACGCCTCAGATGCTCTGGTTTTGAAATGTCACTGTCGATTAGTCAGCAATAAAACTAGCGTCTTCTGCTGGTTCATTGTTCTTTAATTTTCGTCCTGTTAATAAACAGGGGACTTTTCGGGCATCAATCCAAACGCTGTAACCATGTCATGCTTTCCGTCCGATTTCCGGTATTTTTAGATCACCCAGTATTCCTGGCATTTCAAGGCACACTCAGAACTGCTTTGCTCGCCAACGATGTAAAATTCATTGTCGAACCTTCCCTCATCTAGTTCATTGGCCCTTCATGTTTGATACCAATTTGGATCCGATTTTTGACACATGTGCATTAGTATCACATTAGTTACATACTTCAAAATACCTGGTTGATCTTTCCTCATTTTATTTTTGTTCTTTTAATATGCACTAGTCTAATTTTGTAATCTTGTCTCTATATATTTACCTTTATTTAGTCAAAAAAAATTTTCTCTGTATCGAAATTGATAAACAATCTTCGGTTGATTTTTTGAAAGAGTACAGTTTCAAGCATTTCAAATTTTCAAAACCTAATTTTTCAATCTTAAATAAATTTTGTTTGTTCAAACTTATGAAAGGTGAAGTACCATGTATTCAAATAAACTCTACATTTCTTTTTTGCTGTTCTCTGTTATTGTCTTCTTAGATTAAAAACAGGTACAATCAAAACGATGTAAATAGTTTGAAACTTAGTATGTAATACGAGACCAGTAAAAGCCACTAAAACTTCTTCGAGCGAAGCCATGTTCCCTTAATCGCATTGCTCGTTTGAATTACTTATTCGATTTAATTCCACTTGTGACGTAATCTGCAAGGAGAATGTGGAGAATACAATCCACGCGTCACCGTCGTACTGCCATTGATTTTATGTACTTCTACGTTTCGTTGCAACTGCACCATTACTGCGGTGAATTTATTCTTTAATTCATTTTTAATTCTCGTGTCATATCAACTTAAGAAATTTCTTCCATCTTGAATTAATATTTCCTCATTGATTCCATATGAAAGTACTTTAAGCTATCTTGAATTTTCCTTAGAGTGACAATTTGGCACTCAATGGACTGATATAACATAAGGGATATGACATAAGGGACGTACTGATGAGGATTAATTAAGGTGAGATTTTCTGAAGAGTATTAAACAGTCAAGAGTACCTTTAATTTTAATTAACGATGGAAACTAGTTTCTCAGCAGTGTCGAACTTTATTCAATCTCATCAGCAAATTGTCACCTCAGTGTAACTAATTTCAAAATTAACAAATTCAGGACTTTAAATTATATCCTGCCAGCTGATACTCATGACACGTCATGTCCGCCGTCTAAAAGTCATTGGGAGCTTTCGAGTCGCGTAGGTCGGTTAAAAATACTTGCCTTCTGTCAGAAATATCCATTAACAAAGAGCTCTTATCGACACAAAGCATCCGCATACACTACTGTGAATAAAACGACGAGGTCATGTTCAACAATTACTCAAAAATGCTTAGATGTTTTCGGACAACCCAATATTGTTCAGAAGTTCAGGAATTCCTTCTTAGTTTACTAGAATTGTAGTGCATACCACTTTCTTCATTACATATTAAAATCCATTTTATCTCGTGTAGCGCTAGATATGTTGCAACAATCCTTATGAAATTTGCTATAATTTCTTATGAAAGAGGAAAGATGATACTTTGATAAAAAAAAATGCGAACGTTGAACGAATTGTTCGTTCACGGAGGTTCATTGAAAAATCGTGGCTGATCAGAGCTACTGAACTGTGCTCAGTGTGTACTCGTATATTTGAGGAAATTAAAGGAGAAAGGATTATCGGGTAATATAGATACGCCTACAGCAACATCTATACTCATGAGAATGAGCGAATTCTCATGTGAGAAGGATAAACCAAAAAAGGACATTTAAATTTCCATTCACAATTAAACATTTTTAATTACAAATGCAGCAAGATTACATGGAGAGAAATAATTATGCTTGGGTCAGACATATTTTTTAATATATATATATGGTTGACTGGCCCAACCATATCTTTTATCTCCGAGATATGATTGATTATTTATTAAGTTCGTGAAAAACATCAAATAGCATTAACAATGCAGATTGATTTATAGATTTAACAAAAGATCGACAACTGAACTTTGAGTTGATTCAATCATAAGGTTAACCTGACATAACAATTGAACTTTGTTTCTCCAGTGACTCAACTGTTTTGAACATTTATCTTGATTTACGATAAAGTAGACATTTTTATAATTTTGCCTATATTCTTGACTTAATTTGTGCACATTGTATGCTTACAATTAACGAGCCTTTAATTAGGTGATCTCAATAAATGAGTGGTCTTCTCCCTCATTTTAGGAAATTATATTATAATCTCTCATTTGAAAACGATGTTACAAAAATAGACAGAGAAAAATCTTTTGTTTTGTTTTATGTTAGACGAGATCTTATAATTATGTTGGAAAACGTAACTTCCTTATTTCAGTGGTAATTTACTTAACTGTGGGAAAACATGTTGAGTTATTCCAAAATATTTTCCTTTTACAAAGTCTACTTTTGCTTGTTAAATATAGTTGTCAATTGTTTTGAATTATTGTGTAATTTTTCCTTGTGGCCGTAATGAAGTGAAAATCAAGTTCTTCGATTGATTGCTTTTATTTGTAGATCTTCGATTTCATTAAAAGATTAAAACTAAAAAACTCAGAATAATGTTCAACTCAACCCTCGGATCCAATGCGAGGGTTAAAGAACTTAATTGAATTTGCGATATTTGTCAGATCGAGGTTTATATATAATTCGCGAGCTGTCGATATTAAGAATCATATCTTAATATAAAGCTGAAAGTGATTTGAAATTTTTTTTATAAGTGCAACTTCTACTAAAAGTATATGTGTTTATTTAAATTTGGATGGTCGTTTCATGCGAATTATGATTTTTTTTATTAAAATGGTAATAAAGGTGATTTTGCAAATCAAGTTTCTATCGACTAACATCTTATGTTTATATAATTTTTTCTTAAGCCTAAAGTAAAGTTAATTTAGGCGTGAACATTATTCAAACTCACATTAATAAATAGAGCTTTATAAAATTTTAAATTCTAAAAAGTTTTGGGTTCAATCAGATCAATTTCTTAATATGTGAATATATTTGTAAGAAATTGCATTGCAGTGTTGCATATCTCCAGGGAAATTTTCTATTTCAAACTAGTGGCGCCGCATATTGAAAAATCGTGAAACATTCCAAATCCGACGTCGGTATTACAGAATGGAATCCAAATATGAAATTTGATTATACACATAAAATTTACCAGCTATTTACAAAACTATTTCAAATGTTTAATTCAATTTAAATGTCACACACTAATTCAGTCAATTTATGAATAACAATTTCTTCGAATTCTTGAGTTTTTGCATAAATATTATGATTTTAAAGACTCCATTAAATTATTCACTTGATAACTTGGAGTGTTCATCATTTTGTGTTTCATCACACCACAACAGTTACTACATACTTTTTGTTACTATTTTTTTCGGTGAAATTAAAAAAAAATCAATGACTGATTTGACCTGTAGAGATTAAATACCGTTCAAATGAAGCGATAAGCGTTTTTTTGTTTTGATTTAAACCAATAGCCAATAGACTCTTTTTTTACCTCGAAACGTCAGGTTGCATTTAAAGAATCGATGGATATCAAATGAAAGGCTATTTCCAAAGAAGAGGCAAGATGTCTTAGTAGCAAGTTTTAACGGTACATTACGATCTGGTTTTGTCACATCGAGTACCATGATTTTTTGCCATCTCTTTTGACCTCGAACGTGTTCAAGAACTTTAGAGTCTTTCGTTATTTAGTTTTTCTTTCGTGTTCTACAAATATTTTACATTCAGTTATTTTCCACTCAGCTTGAAATCAGTTTTAGGACAGTAATAAAGCAATGAACAGAAATTTAGGAATCGAATAAAACTTAAAATTCTATATCTATTATAGATGTTTTTAAATTTTTATCGTTTTACGCACATTTCTTCAATCATTTCGTTTTTCTTTATTTACATTCAGTTTCTATACCTCAATCGTCATGAAACACAAATCAGAAAATTATTTATGACTTGTTCTTAATTACATGTTACGCATCATGAAAAAATAGAACTCATACATTTAGATTAGCGTTGAAAGAAGGACATTCGTCGCGGTAAATATAAGATCTAGGAAACTATATTTATAATATACTTTTGACAATAATAAAATTGAAATGATGTTACGAATTTAGGCTAGTCGATATGCGAGTTTAAAATTCTAAAGTAAGCGAGAGGTCAACCAGCACTGAGTTATGTGTTCCTTAATAAGGTCGATAAATCTTTAAGTAAATTAGTTTTCTTATTCTTCATTAAAAATTAAAGTAATTAAAACAAAAGTACATGGCAGCGATAAAGGTTGATGTAAGCGGTGTGATGAGAATTTTTTTATCTTATAGTCTCATCTCTAAATCTCTAAAAGCACTTTCTAAGAGACAAAGCAATTAAGAAATCGAAGAATTACCCTGACGTAAAAAATACTTAACGATTGGTTTCTCGCCCTTTGTGTGTAAAAATGCGTTTAAGCTCATATAACGAAAGTCAATCAATGCATAATATATACCAGAGGAGAAAACACGTATATGCGTACGTATCACTTTCTGATGCGGAATATTAATCTTTTCTTATATACAGCTTATTAGTTATTAGTCGCGAATTTTTATTATCTGTTTTGTTTTGCTAAGCACAACACGAAATACCTTCGATCATTATAATGATCGTGATTATTCCTCACGTATATAATTGGTGTTAAGTGTCTTTGTGACTTTCGCCATGGCGAATGCCCCCTGCGGCAATGTTCCTTTGGACATTCGTTCCGGAATTTGTCCACGCTTTCCAGGCAAAAAGGTCTGTGTCGAGAAAGTATATAATGTACAATGAATGCAATGTCATTTCTATAAAAATTAATTGTCGAGTGCAACTTTTATTCAAAGTTTGGTTTAAGTTAGTTTTTTTTTTTCAGAATGAGTGGTCAATAATAACATTTAATGAAAGAATACCTATAATACCTATAATTTCCGGCAGAAATGGTATCCCACGGTTTCCGATTTTGGATTTCCAAACGGAATTTTCGGGAGGATATTATATTTAAACAAATGCATAATTTGTTGTGAACGTTTCAGTCAATAAATTTGTAGCAAGATTTCTCTTCCGTTATGCAATTGGCATTCAGTAAATTTAACATTAATGGCAAAAGTGGAAGGAAGTAACAGTGACTATATAAATGCGATTTTCTCTTTTCTGAGCTTTATACGGTTCACAAATCAACGCTCGTAAATTACGAAGATAATCATGATCGATCTATCGGTCAATTTAGTTTGGAGGAATTGTTATAGAGTAAGAAGAACACAGACTGCGATGTCTATTTCTCGTTTCAATCGTGTTAAATGATCGCATATAAACGTTTTCATTTAATGTTCCTTATTCAACGCAGATAGGTAATATTTATTTAGAGAAAACCGCAACAACCAAAGATCTACGAGGCGTCTCATGAACTATTTTATACCAACGATTTAATTGGTATAGATACTATACTCTCTAAATTTCTTCGAGTGTACTTTTCACTCTTAATTATTCACCTAAAGATAGATTTTGTCATCTAACTTAGCAGAATTTTCAAATAAATCATTTTCTTCCAAGCAGGAAACCCAAAGTTTACAATAAAATCAACTCGATTGAATGATTTGTATTCGAGTTAGAACTGCAGTAAATTTGAAAAATGTCGTTTTGCTTTAAACGCGTTCCAAGATAAAAATACTGACTTTAAAGTTATCAATCGATAAATATCATACCCAGACTACTAGAAAACTAAAAATAAGTCGTTGTACCCCATTTCAGAATTTTTTAGACTTTCATTTAAGGACATAATTTTTCAACTTCTTTCATTCAAGCTGATTAGAAAGTATGGGTAGTAGATTTTCTCTATTTTTTGTTAAATTGTACGAAGCAAATAGAAACATGCGGGTTGCATTTTATCGGTTTAAAAAAAATCACTAACGGTCTTTGCTCGTGATTTAAGGCTGGTTGGTTTACGACTATACCATTTTAACACATTCACGCTACTGGTGAACGCTTTTCTGACAGAATTTGATGTATAACAATATTATCGGTAATGACGGCCAAAGCGATATTAAAATATTAATATAGTCTCACAATCAGTTGCTTTTGGGGTCATGTCAGCTCTCTAAATTTGCACGGAAGAATTTAGTCTCTTACAATTTAAGTGATTAGTCATTGACTATTGGACACAGAGTAAAGTGTTTTAATATTTCAATGAATTTTGCGAGATAGTAGATGAAAAGTTCATTTTGATATGTACTCTATATATAAATTTGACAATTTTCCATGATTAGCATGTTTTTAAATTGGAACAAAATATTTTCGATAGGAATTATTCAGCTTTATGCACATTTGAAGGTATACCTTCAAATGTGCATTCCTCACAAGTATTTGTATACACATTCTCTATATGCAAAATTTTGAAATACATATACTTACATCGATTCATAACGGAAATGTTATTATTTCGTTCCGGTATCCAAGTCTGAAAACATTTCGAAGAAGGATTGTTCCTTGCGCTGCAGGAATCGCGACGTGAATCGTAAATTTTAAATTCTAGGTAAAATACATTAGGGTTACTTACGCCTTTGGGAATCTCTCGATGGAAAGAGAATATAGGAGAAGCAGAAAGAAAGAAAGGGAAATAAAGAAGCAATATAAGGCTTGTCTCTTTAACCATGTGGAACGATTCTCACCATCTTTGAAACGTGAAATTTTCCTGTTTACGTTTCAAATGATTGTCGAACATGAAGAACGACCCCCTTTTTCAGTGAAATTGCGGATGCTTCCCTTTATCTGTTAATATTACCAGCAATTAAACCATAGTTAAGGAACTAATCGTATCTTCCTGGATGAATGATTAACTACGACGAAAGTGTGACTGATTACACAGGTTTGCACTCAATGAGTCTTGTGAATTATCTCTAATGTTTGTTGAGTGGTAATTATAGTGTAGAAAACCTAAAACACATTATTTGAAAATAATGATGTATATACTGCATTAGAAATGACGATCAATACAATTTTTGTGAATTGATATTGATAGTTAATGATTAGAAATTTGCGAGGAATTCAATTTGCGTTAGAAAGGTTGGGTTCATTTAATTGTGGACGTAAGCTTCTGTAATCACACCATCACTTAGAATCCAGAAAGAGGATTCATGCACTTAAGAAAGTTGCTAATGAAATCATACCCAAAAGGGGAGTGGGGGGGGGTCCCCTTGGTTGTTTATGAGTATTTTACAGATATAGTCTCTAGTAGACGAATAAGCAAATGGAAATGGCTAGACTATGTTGCCAAGGAGACCGCGCCTGGCGTCGCCAAGGAGGGTCGATAATGTCGACGCCGACTCTATTTATGCCAACAATTTCATTCATTGAAGAAAGACTTCTTACTGTTTAAATTCTAAACAAATAATGTTGGTTAACATTGTTTTTCATTTCAAAACTTTTAAAATATTCGTTTTTCTGAAAAGTACGAAGTTAGGATTGAGGAATGGAAAAGAAGACTCTAATTTGACAATTATATATTAGTGTAGTGGAGTATCAATTCTTTAAGATGTAGCTCAACCCAACTGTAAGAATCCAACCTCTTACATTATTACATCGTTACGGATTGCAAAGACGTACAGCAGGTGCAGCAGGAAGTCTATAATAACCTGTCGCGAATGCAGGTATGTTGCAACATCAGAAAGCTTGTCCTTTCCTAATAACTCACACAATGTCTAGAAAATCTGACAAATTTCATTTCGACGGGTTTGACTATCATGAAACTTAGAGATAAATCTCATCAGATGATTTGCGGAAACGTAGTGCATTCTCAGAGGTCTTCTGTCACATTGCTTTCTGATCAAGATTATGTCATTTGTATACAGAAGCTTTTAGAAATGAGAGGGAGAGAGAGAGAGTTGAAGAAATATCTATAAAGCATACATATATGATCGTTACAAAGATTTTTGCGAATTACGACCTGGAAATGTTCCGAACAAGAAAGCTAACTTCTTTCTCTGCTTGGCCGATCGTGTGATCGGATGTTATCCTTCTCCTCCTGTTAGGCCATAGAAAGTGAGAGAAATTTTGTAATTAAAAAATCATTTGTAGGCTCAGTAATTGTCAAAATTATCGATGAATTGTGGAAGGTATAACATAAATGGATTAATGGTAATTCTGTTTTCATTATTCGTCAGTTTCACAATTTAAATGTTTCTTCCTCTTATAATTTAAAAACACATGTTTAAAGCAGACATTTTTATATTAGAAATTATCAAATTGGATTTAATCAGAAAAATGACTATAGAAAATTATATAGATCTTTATAAAAATGTAAAATGTTTACTCATCGGCAGACACGTATCACCGATTACCTGGAATCTTGTCGGAAGTAGTTTCAAGCATAGCCCTGATCGTTGAAGTAAACCGCGAAGATTAATTTAAATACGGGAAATAATCACAAAATTAACTAAACTGAAAGAAATTTGGGTAACAGAATACGTTAATGTTACGTTATACTGATATATTACAATTTAGTATAATATTTTACGATTTATAGGGAAATCCGGTATTTATATAAGAAAGAATAATATTATATATAAAACATTCTGAAATTTGCTAAAGTTTATAGTTTTATACTGAAAATTATACTTAAGTCATTCGAAAATAATACTATAGACGAAAATACGAAATAGTGCTTCTTTTAGTGTGTATGATACCCACTCTGTGTGTGTATACCGTTATTTCATGAGTCGCTTAGTAACGGACGCATGTGGATTTTCATAAAGTTCGCCAGCTATTGTTTAAAAAAAAATGCAAAAGAGAGTAGAAGATTCGTGATATGTTCACGAAAAATTAAGGCACCTTTGACTTCAAGTTATATGGAGCGATAAATAACAAAGGATTCATATTTTAATTGTCAAACAGAATTAAGTACTTTTGTGTGTGCCAACTGCAACCTCTAAAGTACACACTGAGTTCACAAACACCCCACCCCTATACTACTTTAAAAAATTATATTTTCGAGAAGTTTGAAAAAAAATCAAGTCAAAGTATTAAATAGTTTAGTTTTTATAAAGGATAATGATAATAATAATAATTATAATGATTACCCTTTTACATAAATATTTAATGAAAGTTACTTTCCAAGAAACAATTTCAGTTGAAAAGCTATAATGCAAAATGTGCAATAATCTCGATGATAATCTCTAATTCGGTTTCCAGAAACAATTTCAGGGCCGTAAAGCGCGTCTGAGGCGAATGGCACTGCAGGCAATTTCTTTCTCTGGTCGTCTCTATCTGTAATGTCTCATTCTTACCTCCTGTATAATATTTCCTTTCCGGTTTACAACTACCAATTAGCAGACATCAGTTGTCTTTTTATTCAAGAAACATAGGTATATAAATTAATCGTAACATGCTAGCTTGTAGATCGCTTGATAAACATTTAGGCCGCGTCTTATTTTTGAGTTATATTCTTAAGGTGGTTGGAAGCTTTTAAAACTGAATGCTTTTTCAGTAATTTAGAATGAAAAATTGAAATTCATGCATTTGTTTTTTTTTTCATCTAGATGTCCTAGATTAATATGGATATATCATTAGCTGAGTGCGAGACGGTCGTTACAGTTAATGTAGTTTTAATAATAGCTAGGTCATTAATAATTATCGAATTAAAGTGACAGGTGAAGTTGTATGCTTCATTCGGGTAATATAGAGATATTAGACTATGGGTCTTTAAGCTGCCTCCTCCGACCAGCTCCTTATTCTCCTCGCATTCAAGAGTAGTCTATCATTAATCCTCGTGAGACGAATTCGAATACAATTGCGGAATTAATTTGTTAATATTTCTATTCTGTTGGTTTAAGTTTGTTTCAATTTGTTTTCACTTTTTTACCTTGTTTGGTGACAATGGGTACTGATGTGAGGACTGTATGTATATGTAATTGAAAATGGATATATTCCATATGGATTATCCAAAAATAAAATAAAATATTTTATTGAAAAAATGCACAGTATTGTCATAATGATACGAGAATCGTGAGAATTTTCTTCACCAAGAAAATGACATTCACAATCCAGATTTTTCATTCAGATTCGGAAGCCCATCACACACACACAACTTCGTCATGCGCTTGGCCAGTACGCGTCGTAATGTCTGAGCGCGCGCCAGTCTGCCGTTGACCAAGCCAGGAATCGTATCGTGTTCGGTTTTTCCCTCTCGTCACGAGTTTTGTCTATCATTCAAAATTTTGATAGACACTAATCAATCGGAGCGGAGTATTTACTAAATCATAAAATTCCAACTTCATCTTATATTGATCCACTCTTATGGATTGTAACAGCCCTCTTTCATCAAATTCACCCCCCATTTCGTGAATAAAAAACATTAGTGTAAAAAGTTTTTTAAATCAAAGTGTGAGTTATTAAAAAATAGTGAAGTGTCAATCTTCAGAGTTGTCGTTTTGAGTTGACGAACAACTAAAAAATAAATCCGGTTTAAAACTCAATATCATCGAAAACATTCAGAGCGTCGAAGGTCGCACCACACTTGTCAAAGTCGATCATCCCGCCGGTATAAATAACAGTAATGAGCAACCAGGTGTACTTTCGAGGTCCTTCGCGATACTGATCGCGATTCTTTGAACACGAGGTATTCGTTGCGCGTGTCAACGACCCGTTAGTGTCGTTACAATCGATCTCTGCACTATCGACTGCGCTTGATTTTGCGTAAGATTAAATTTTTTACTGTATATAAGAGCTGACTAAACTATGCAGTGAGTCACAAGGCTCTTGCGAATTATAATTATTATTCTGACAACTATCATTATTACATGTAGTTTCTCAGTTACTCTCGAGTAAGCAGCCAAGATACGCATGCAGTGTGCCGTTTCAGTGAAGAAGTAGTTAAGTCTTTGAACTGTTTATTCTCTCGTTTCATAAAGTGTGTCTTTTCTTATACATAAAAAAGTGCAAGTGTATAAATTTTTATCACGTGGACACAGATCACTGGATCTGTCTTTCAGCTATTAAACAATACAAGGCTTAACAACATATTATACAAGGTCAAAATAAGCCTTGAGATGTCCAACATATAGAGTAGAATTGTTATATGGTTTATACAATTATTCATAGGACCCATAAAATTGAAGAATATTACCATACAATAACTAATAAGTGCAGCTGTAAAGGATCTAGCAGCACGAAAAGGATTTGGAAACATTTTGGGATCCACGGAGACCGAGATTGGAATTAGGCCAGTGAGCGAACAAGATAGATAGAAAAAGGAGCGTTTCAAACTCTAGCAGAGTGTCGGGGATTAGGTCGTCAGAAGAGCATGCGTCGCCGCGGGGAGGCGAGATTAGTACTTGTAGTAGTAAAGCGAGAATGTTGACGGCGCGATCGGGGCCTCTTGGGCTCGGCGGAGTGCCTCGAACTCTAGGGCCCGCCGAGGGCAGTGATCATCTTTTTCTACTGCCGGAGAGGGCCCTCGGCATGGATAGTACCCACCTTCGTCAGGATCTGGCAGGACTAGACTTCAACCTTCACCTCAACCTACTCCATACAGCGCCCAAGGGCAACGTCTGGCTATGTAAGTTAGTCTCTAATATTAATCCCCAGAATCATAGTAGGACAGGGAAAATTTCCGGAAAGCTATTGGGGGAATTATTTCAAATTTTGTGAATTTTCCTAAAGATTTGTTAGGAAAAATTCTCGAAACTTTCTTGAATAGAGAGAAATTCGCATTGCAAGACTTGTCGTGCTAGAAAAAATGAGGGGTTAAAAAATTTCTCCAAAGAAGTTACGTCATTTATAGATGATGACTGAGAATTCCAAACCTTTGAGGCGAATTTAACTAACTTACTAGGAAAATCAAACTTTCTTTTGTGACAATTCCCAATATTTATTAGTAGTCACTTTTTAATTCAGAGAGTTTTAGCGAATGTTCCCTAATTTTCCCATAATTTACCAAAAAATTTTAGAAAAACTTATGAAATTTCCAGAAGAATTAGGGAAATTCCTTAAGTTTAATTGTAAGACAATTTTTTAGTTATTTCTTAATTTATACGACTACATTTCTTTTTGAATTTTTCATTAAATTGATACCGTGAAATACTGCCTAGAAATAGATCCTGTTGACCATCAGAGTTATGTAAAAATCGATAGACTGTAATTGAATTCCTGGTATTTCTATTGGGTTTTAGTAGGACACAGGCATGCATCACAGGTCGTAACCTATTTGCACCTAAATATTTTGAATTAGTTCACATTTTTCACTTATTTTGATGGACAGTTGCAATTTTTGAATTACCTAAATTATAATTAAAATTTTGAAATTACTTATAATCAATTTAAAAGTCTTAGGGCCGATTCCACCAACTGTGATTAAATTTTAATCATTTATTAAATCATTGATTTGCATATGAAAAGTATTGATTAACTTAAATTAAGCAAGGATTAAAATTTAATCGCAGTTGGTGGAATCGGCCCTCAAGATCTTTGAAATTCTCTAAAATTTCGTGAAAATCGTCAAACTCTCTATTTGTAAAATTTTATTATAGTCCCTTTTATTACTTATCAGTGAATTCTGCTTTTAAAAGACAACTAATTCCCCTAAAATATATATGTCAATACTTGATAGAACTTTGTATAAATATATTATATGCAACCTCGATCTATCGAATGTTTCATATCGACCTTCGCCTTTCCTACACGTTCTGGAATCTACAGATTTCCTTATATCATGTCCCCAGCTGTTCCCTCACGCAAGTGGGTGGTTATTCTTTACAAGACTCTTTGGAATTGTATGCGTATATCTACGAAGCAATTTGAGAAACAAGAATAAAGACAACATACTCCACAAAAATTCCAACTAAGATCGAATATTTCAAACTTTAATAAAAACGAACGAACGCATCCATTCTTTTGCATTCTTTAGTGTTGACTGTAGAGCTAATATAAGTATCAGTCAAGTCAGACGTTTCCGTAGGCTAGCTGCTAGTGCGTTCCGAGGTAAACCGGTCTATTTTCATTCAATTTTCTCCTTAGAAGGGTGTCTCAGACAGAGATGTTACGATTTGAAGCAGGTTTGATATACCTACTGAAGGTTTTCTCTCACTATGCAAAGAAAGAGACTTCCTTGAAAATGAACACGGTCGCGATTGTCTTTCTTGGAAAAGAGATGCATAAAAGAAAGGGATGCTGTGTAATTAACAGTTGTGATGATATAAAATTACTAGGCATTCCAGACTTCATGCTACAATTAAAGTTTTACTCGGATGGTCAAGTTTATAAAATAACTAGATCAAGGCTTCTTTTCAGGTTGTAAAAGTAGAAAGGAAATATTACATACATATACTAAGACTTGAATCACTTATGATTATTTTGAAAATATTATTGATTTAATGCTGACTGCGTATTATTCACTAAAAATGTTCTTAATTTTTCGGAAGTAAGGAGGTGATTCAAGAGTCTTTACAAAATTAGCTTTTAAAAAAGTATATCAACTTTGAATTACACTTTCGTAATAATTTATGTTAGTGTTAATAAAGGATGAAGCGGTATTATTACTCTTTAACTCTCTCCTAGCACTTGTGTGATTAACTTTGAAGTATTTCAAGTTTAGAAAACGTACAAGTTTCAAAGCTCCAGATTTGATCAGAAAAAGAGATATTAGGTGATCATTTTTTGTACAACTTGGCCTTGTACTCTTTCCACTTCGTTTTATTTTGCATGTGGTTTACACAAAAACCATTTACCATCGTAACGCATATTAATCTCGATCTAAGTATATCGATTGTTTGCTGAATCTTGAATGAATGAAAATAATGAATTTATATGGGCGCAAAGGCGCGGTAAAAAATGATGTCCAACTGTGATTATTATATGCCTCGGCATAATACATGGAATAACTACGACAAAGAGTATGTATTCCTATGCGCGCGTTACCGGATTACTGGTACATTTATCGGCAAGGTGTGGTAATAGTTTCTTCTTTCCGTCAACCCAAGAGAGACCAAGAAATGCGAGAAAGAAATAGTAGCTGTTTAAAATTCAATTATTTACGAGTAAAGTAGCACCTTTCATGACTAGATTATATTCAGCTAATGATGAAATAATCACTACAATTCTTCATTTCTTCATTAGAATTTGTTTTTACATTTTGCTTTTAAATTTTCTTATAGAATTGCAAATGATCCATTTTTCAGAAATAATTGAGGATAAGTTCGATGTTAATTTTAACTATTAGTCGACTTATATGTAGACGATAAAATGAGCATTATTTGGCAGCGGTCCGGAAGTGTCCCAAGGATACGCCAAATTTATCTTGATTTTTGTATTTAGTCCGAGTTAGATTCGTTCAGAATTGTAGCCAATTCCGTCTTGTCATCGTGTACTGTTTGCATTGAATTTTTTTTTTTTTTTGCGTAGTTTTCTTTTTCAGACACTTTCATTGCTTGATGTGTCCTTGTTGCGATCAATACTAGAAAAAAAATACCCCTATTTTTAGATGAGTCGTAAACTGTTTTGCTCACCCGGAGGGAACAGATCGACCTTACATTCTATGTAATTAAATTTTGCATACAGAGAAAGCGATTATGTTAAGAAATGTCTGAGAAAATGCAATCGCGAATATTGTCGATGGATATAAAAAGTATTGAAAAAAATCTCTTTAATATTTTCAGTTAAATATTACGTCACGTTATTACTCGATCATTATTTTAAGAGTAGCTACAGTACAGAACTATTGCAACAATTGACTTCCTTGGAGTCGTTGTGTCATCGTGCGCAGACCATAAAACCAAACCAGTTGCACAAAAATCATTGTCGCAATTCTTATACTTGAGTATGATCATTATTATTTATTATCATCAACTTTTGTTAACCAAATTTTGTTAGTGATACCGCATATTTGTCCGATTAAAGGCTCATTAAGTTGGGTTACACTATCAATTGAATTATATTTCAGTACAATTTCGAGTTTTATAGACTGCATAAATTAATAATTCTTTCACCGATGAAAAATATTTTTCTCGGGGAAATACCAAAGTAACTTTGACAAACGCATTTAGTGAATTGTCTGGATAGGGCGCGGTAGGTCAGTTGGCGGTACGATCGATAGGTGGTTCCGTGACGCCCAAGTCCTGTATCCTTGACTATAAGAGAACCCCTACTCGCTCTTCACGTAATTTTTTCCAATAATAAGGCAATCATCTACAAGAAACATGATAAAATCTACAGTAATGCTTTTACATAATACATCAGTACAATTCGTACATACATTTACGCATTTATTGATTTTTATTAACCATTAATAATCAGCATTGCGAAGTAACATCTTCGAAGATTGCTCAAATCAATAACCTTTATATTACATCACAGAAAACAATTCGCGAAGACGTGAGAATATTTTCTGAAACATCAGCTTTAGAAAGTATGTACATTTTATTTTAATCAATGAAAATTCCCTTTTCATTACTCCATTGTAAAGTGAATAATAAATCCCTGGCTATAGTAAAAATAGATTAAAAGTGCTAAACTAAAAGAATTTTCTATTTCATCTTGAATATGAGATCCATTATTTGACTTAATTTCTATTCAGTAATTTCACTAATTGTTTATTTATTACGAGAAATTGATTTATAAAATTCAATTAGATGTGTGATCCCATTCATCAAATCCTTATCACGAATCTTAGAAGTTTCAAATCAACCGACTAGTCCTAGCATCTAAATGACGATCTTATTGCAGCTTGAAACTTTGAAAATCTAATTCCATCAGGAGAATAATTCCCTCGAATTTCTAAAGTTTCTAAGAAAGTTTAGTTAAATTCTGTTTTTGAAAGTCATTTTACTACTATTTTCTTGATGTGCAAAATATATGTTTAATTTAATCATTTTTCAAGCAAGTCTTTTTTAATGATTATCCACAATCTGTGGGAAAGTTCACATTTAATTCTTTAAAACCATATTTCAAGGAGATTATGAGTATGAAACCACCCATCACTTTCTAGCCGCCATTCTTCAAATCTTGACATTTATGTACATATAGAATTTTTGCTTTTCAGCAATTACTTATTCATTTTTTTTATTAAGTAGGGTTTAGAAAGTCGTAATTACTGACCTCCAGCCTCATAACACACGATATATGTATAGTTCTGTGAAAATAATTCTGTACAATTTTTTGAACTGCATATATTTCATCAAAAGAACACAGTTTTTTTTCAAACTGTATTTGATACTTCTTTTATCCTGTAAATCTAATTTTCTTAAATGGAACTAGATTTTGTTCACTCCCTTGACATTAATTTTAGTCATACTGAAGTTTAGTTTGTATAATATCAGATCGGTAAAGAGATCACTCAAGCATAAAATAAATTTTGCATCTGGTTTTATCGAGTAGTCACATGATATCGATTGCACTGCATTCTGTATCAATTAATTGACGGAAAAAGTTTCACCCGTTTCTTCCGTGGGAGGATAGTCATATGCATGTGAAGAATGTAAACATTGGTAACTCGTGTTTCCGGTGCAGCCTGCGATAAGCAGTGCTGCCATAATGAGAAATCTATTTTCAGTTACGCCTCAAATCTCACCAGTTGACCTTTTCTCTTGTAATTTATGTTCCCGATCGTAAAAGAAGATGTACATATGTACTTGCAAATATAATTTTCAAGTTCTACATTCCAATGGAAAGCAAAAGTATAGAAAATAAGACATATATCTTGTTCTCATACGATTCTTGATACCTTATAATTTGCAACACTAAAAAGGAGGCGCATGAATATTTTCGAATTCCTTTTGATCTATTAAGTTTCATTTGTCTGAAAGTCAAGTCATTGAACACCTATTTGTCATAATTATTTTCATTTATCCGAATTATGCCGAATGGAAGTTTCGAATTGTCAAAATTATCTGCCAATAGTAATTCAGTATAGTATAATACGTATAATAAACACCATTATTAAAAAACAAAGATTGTGTCGGTGAAATAATTTGGAAAAATAATAATAATGTATGATAAATTATAGGTGCTCGATAACTTGATTTTCGGTCAAATGAAATTTTGAGAATATTCAGGCGCCTCACAAATTACTAGACTTGTTGCATTTCAAAATTGAATTAAATTTTATTGATATAATAGAAGGATCTGGAATTGTCTAAAACGATTATTTTTGAACTATAAATTGTCAACTGATGGTATTTGGAGTGACCGAAAGTCGGAATGATCTAAGCGAAAGCAACGTTCGATGCGCCTTGACGCGTGACTGCTGATCACTGATGTCGATCTACATACATACAAATCTATATGCAAGTCTAGATTCCAAATGAATTCATGGAGATTGAAGTACGTGTACTTATTCAATTATCTAGAACCGATAGTTTTTTTTCGAAGGTAATTTCGACTTTCCCTTCTGACTTCTTAACAGCTTTCTAAGAGATGACTCGTATATGTGATTACGGGGTGTGGACTCGGATGTGGACGTTTAACAATTCTCGACCTAATTATTTCTTTCAATCGAATCTTAACAGCATATGGAACTGTAAAGATCAATTAGGGCAGATTGTTGGCGAATCGAAATCGAGGGTGTAAATGTGAGCATGGCCGAAAATAAGTAAACTCGAAAGCTGTCCTTGCAAACGTTTCTTGAATTCCCTATTATTCCTCAAGAATTCTGAGTCAAAATGTGTGTCGAGTATCCAAACTTAAATACTTCTCAGGGCATTCTTTTTCTTCTTTTCCATGTTTTTGATACCCCATAAATAGAATGTGATTACAGTTTTAAAACACACTAAAGAATAACATATGTGAAAGTTCAATTCAATCAAGGAAATCATACCCACTCAAAGAAATCTCATATCAGTCTCCTAATCGATACACGCTTTATTTGATTTTATTCTTAGCTTGACCTCAATTTCAAATTCAAATTAAAAATTTAATTTATCGGAGCTCACGAGATTCTCTAAATAAAATCAAAATCTGGACTAATTGTTTCCATAACTTTAATTCGTCAAGATTGAATTAGTTAGTGTCTATATGACAAATACGTAAACTAGATAAGTGATGTAGATTTAACGTATTAAACGTGAGTGATGACCAAACAGACCTTGGGAATATCCTCGGGAATAATATCGAAGTCACAAGTCAATGATTCTATACACGGAAAGAAATTTTGTGCAACAGCAACACTCATAGGTACAGTGCCCTACATTAATGCCTTCCTTTACCAACCAAAAAAATACAGTAGCTGCTGTACACTTTCAGTGTATAGTCACTCGTCCAAATTAGGCGTTGAGTTTAGAAATATTATATATTATATTATTATATTCAATATTATATTTACATATATATATAATAATAATTAATACCAAATTAAGATTTCTAAATTTTAAAACCAGTCTCCTTTAATTAGTGTAGTAAGTAGGTATGTAGTTTTTTGCACTCAGAGAAAATTTCAATAAAGTTCAAGTCTAAATGCACTTTTACTTAGACTGCTCGCATATAATTTTTAATTAAGATAAATAAATCAGACATCGAACTTACGTTTCGAGAAGGCGAGTAATGTTTACAACAAATCACAGAAACTTTCTAACAAATAAAATATGCTTTCAAAGCAGAGCGAATATACTACTGGTTTCATGTGGAAATATGTATAACTACAATAATAATTTCAAATGCAGATTTATTTCATAAGGGTGGGACAGTATATTATATGTGAATTCAGGTTTAATTCATATTATTATTGTTTTAAGTACTAAGTATGTATATTTCGGTTTATGTACTTCGCGATATAAAGAAATGTTGCTACATAAAAAACATTATTCTATATTCATTACATATTATTTATCTCGAAATAGTAAGTATATAATAGTACATAACAATATAATTGACAGCCTTTTCGTGACAAGTGCAGTGTTTTTAGAACGAGTAGGTGCTCAAACCGAAGATGAGTCTAAAAACACTGCCTACTACGTGACGAGTGACGTGCTGTGGGGTTTGGGAGGCAAAGCCCCCCGACTTTTTAAAAAATCGAATCTACGGCTACATCAGCTGTAAATTATTGTAATTTGAAGCTTTTTTTATGATATTGTTCTTTAAATTGTATCTAATGAATTTTGTTTCTCTGTTTCAGGTAAGTATTCGAAGCCAAGCATGCAGACTCATTCCGTATTGGATAGGTGGGGGTTACTTTCAACGGAAAAGTCGTTTTACGCTTTGAGCATTTTCGCGGAGGCGAGACAACTCCCCACGCCATTAACATGCAACGAAGATCCACCCTCACTCGTATTTTGCATTCAGTGCGTCTTGGGTTTGATACTTATGCATATGTACTATGTATATACCTACTATCTTGGGACACTTGCTGTGTCGCCTCTTAATTACAGTTTTCTAAATTTGCAAACTAATCTCTCTGGGGTAAAAAAGTTCCAATTCCATTCCACTAACAGGACCGAATTGCAATAGTTCCTGGGAACTATACACTAGACCGGCGGCCCCTCCCCTCCATTTTTATTAAATAAAACTCGAAACAGCCCCTTAAAACACTGTTTGGCCCACATGACGACCGGCCCACCGGGATTTTTTCCGAATTCCCACATTGCCAATTCGGACCTGTCCACTAAATAATTGATCTTCTTAGACGAGAAATTCTATCAATCCTATAATATAATTTTAATTCCAACTAGACAATTTCTTACATTCTATATATTTCAATGCGGTTTAGGAAATATAAACTGGTAAGGTTTACTTGATGATAAAAATTCATTTCTAATTTATGTATTATTCAACTGTAGTATAATTTATACTCTACTATTTATTTCTCAATAGTACAACTGAATAATACTGAATTTTTCTTGGAAAATAGGTTCAGTTTGAATTTGCCTTTACCGAATTTTGACCTACTCTGAAACTTGTAATTAGAAACGCAACTTTAAAGAACACTATTCACGAGAGGAGGTCAATGACTCAGAAAGAATTTTCATTCTAAAAATAGCATGAGAACATGCTTTCACATGTTAAATTTAATAATATATAAGCATTTTTTATTTTTTGCTAAATGAGTCATCAATGTAAGTTTATCTCGTTTCTTCAGCCATCTTCGATGGTAAATTGTGCACTTAACAAGTGAAGGCATGTACTCTCGTTGAATTTAATTAAGCCGAAAACATATTAAAATTATCTCATCAAATAATTCCCTTTGAAAAAGTCATTATTATAGACAGTTGTCAAAACAATTTCATTTACGATTGCATTTAATCATTTTCAAATTGCTTTTATCAACGATATTCAAAGCATCATATATGTCAAAGTGATATTTTTACTTACTTCTCTGAATACCTTGAATCAAACCAAGAACTACTTGTCCTTTTTAGGCTTCAATCCATATATTTGGATATCAATTACAAAACATCAGAAAAAATCTGAATGATAAATAGCCTTTCATAAAAATCAATCAGGGTTTCTCTTGAAAATTTCTAAGATTTATGCTCTCTTTAATAAAAAAAAAAGTACTAATAATATGAAAGCTTTCATAATTAAAAATTAATCATTCTATAATAATCAATTTTCATACTTTTTAATTCTTAATGAATGTGGACCAGTGCTATTTATATTCTCTACTATCCTTCATTTATTTCATAATACCAAAAAAAAAATGTTTTTACTTTTTACTGACACTCATTATATTGGATAGTTGGAACCAGTTGGAACTGATAGTCTCTTGCACCTCTTTGCCAGTAACAAAGATTTCCCATTTCTAATTTTACCGACTGTTGAGAAGAGAGTTTCTCCCTTGGTTTTGCTTTATCAGAATAAGTCAACTGAAAGTCATGAAACTCTGCCGGCAGTCGGTAACCTCACAAAATCCGCTATTTTATATTTTATAATTTTTTTATAATGTGCAATAGACGACGTGATGCTCTCTTTGCAATAAAAATATTCGGATTATCTTTATATTCTACCTATTGATTTGCAATTAGACTCAACTGCACATTTCATACTCTGATAATTGCAACAATTAAATTAAAAACGTGCCTTCGGTTCTGCGCGAAATTCAGTTTATATCCGTTAATCTTTGTAATATTTAGTATTCTGTATTTTGATTTATTATTTCAAGCGTAACCGCTTTTCCAGTCGGACGCGGATATTGCTGCAAACCTTCGCAAAGCCCAAGGCGTGGAATAATCGATCAAGCTACGCAGTCGCATCTGCTTTAATTGCGCATAGTTTGAATTAACGCAGTCAAAATTTAAATGAACATAACTTATACCATAACGCTGCATATAAAATTAATTATTTGTATCCTATAAGATGTATCAGCTTGTATCAGTGTAAGAATCTTGGTAAATTCGAGTGAGACAGACTAACTATACAACTCTCCTAATAGTATCGATGAGAATGTATTCCTTAAAGCTGATAGAGCCTTAAGTACATTAACTTCCTTCTTCATATGAAATCAAGTACAAATTTAATAATTTGTAGATATATGAATCCACACTTGTGCATACCAGCCAACAAGCTGCTGCAGCAGCCAGTATGCACTCGTGACGCGTACCGCGTCTTTTTGCAAACATAGATATACTTCTCTCTTTCTCTTTCTGCAGTCTACATTTGCAAATTATCTCGAAAATTTAAACAATATAACATTTCTTGTTTTGAAAGGGGGGTCACATAGGCTAAGGGCCGGAATTGAATAGGAAATATTCTATTGAATCATTCAAGTATGTAATTCAGATAAACTGCAATTTTTTGTTATTCTCTGTCATTAGCATCAAACTGTGAACCTTGTGTGAACTTTTTTTTTTTCACTATTGTAAAGGATTTAATGTCTAATGATGTACATATAAAGTCGCCTGGCATACAATTTGTAACCTGCTGGCATATAGACCACAGGTTTTACATAATATGACGACTGAACGAAGCACCTTCGCCCGTCCTACTAGCATTCCATTTGTGGATCAGCAACCTGTTCTACCATTATTTTCTACACACAACACCTAAACCACGGCCATTATCTGTCCGCGCTCTCTATTCTATTCTGCATTTATGCGTGCACCTCTGGCATATTTCACGTACATCACCTTTAATCGCTGTACATACTATACTTTTGACTATGAAATTATTTTTCAGTTATTTAATTTGCAGAAAATCATTTTCGGGTTCAGAGGGTTATAAAACGTGAACATTTGTAGAATGAATTTAAATTCGGTATCCTGCAGCTTTTTTCCACACTGGAACTCGACTTTTTTCCCTGGAAGATTTTTTTTTTTTTAAGTAAAGAGTAGTAGTAAGAGTAAAGAGTAGAGAGGCTCGTTACGCGGGACCGAGAGTATTTTGGAAAAACGAATAAATTCTGTGACGGATACGTTGAGGCAAGCGAAGAAATAATTTCAAAGAGCAGAAGACAAACTGGAGAAATCTCGTTCAATTTTTCAAAGACGATTACAAAATAAAAAATTTGATTTCACTCAAGTTGAAGTGATTAAACTCTCAATTAGATTTCAAATATAAAAAGTGTAGTTATATACATTTACTACAATCTATAAATATGAAGATATTAGAATTGGGAAATAAAAATAAACCTACTTGAGAATCTACTGATTGAATTTTTCCGAGGTTTCCTCAACTAGGCAGATGAAATATGTACAAGATAATTTTATTCAAGCGCTGTGCCAAGACTAAGAATTTGAACGAAATGATGCTAGTGATTGTTTGGAATATAAATTGAAATATCTTCTTATGTAAAATTAGTTGCATCATTTTTGCATCATTGGTTATTTCCAACTTTTTTTTTAATATTGTCAATAGAGATTACTTTAGATATTTGAAAAAGTTATCAAAACGATACACACGCACTCAGAAAAAAGTTTGGTTGATTCAAAAAAAATTTGGTTGAATCAACCAAATAAATGCATTGTTATAGGGTCAATCAAATGTTTGGTTGATTCAACTAAATTTTTTGTTTAATAAAGTTTGGTTGATAGTACGCGTCGCGTCGGTAATGTCGGTTTTTTGTAGCTAGTTAATGAAATTATTTGGTTGAATCAACCAAATTATTTTTTTACACTAACCAAAATCATTTTCTAATAAATAATATGTTTCGTTCAACACATTTATTTGGTTGAATCAACCAAACATGCTCAAACAAATAATTACTTTGAATTGACCATATGAAATTGTTGCGTTTTTTCAAAGGAACCAAATGTTTAGTTGCGTTGACCAAATTTTTTAGTTGCAACAAACAAACTAGGTTAAACAAACTGTTTTATTGAATCAACCCAACTTTTTCTCTGAGTGCGTCAGAAATGTCAAATGTATATGAAAGCATTGACTAACCAATAATTCATTTTTTATTAATATTGAGATTCGACGAGATTCGCAAAATGGGGGGGGGGGTCTCTGCAGCCAAATTGAATAAGCTCGCACTCTCTACTCATGTGAATCGCAACCTCTCATCCTTTGATGAAAGTATGTATGCAATTATTATACTCGCGGCTCTTCTCTTCCTGCAGAGTGTCAACGAGGCTCGTATGCTCTACATTTTCTCATTTGATCTAGGACTTGTAAGCGAAATTGCTATCAATTGCTATAATCAAAACTGAAAAGATTTTAAGGGAGTAGTCTGGTAATTCAATTGAGAAAAAATTCATATAGTCATATAAGATTAATATTAATAACGATAGGTGCGGGTGATCCCTGAAAATTTCACAAATTACGTAAACCACAAAATTAATTAATCATTTCCGGTAGCTTTGCGATGCATATTCTGTATCAATTTGCATATCGACAGCCTTCCATCAGAATGCCGGGTTTGCTGCTATTCGTTTAATGTCAGGCCTATACCTCTGACAAATCAGAACGTCACTCTCTAAATCTGAATCCACTGAATACCACTAGTTCAATCAGCATATAAATGCTGATCAATCAGTGAATTTCACGTCCTCTATCAGCGAAATTCCGCCGATTAATATTAAGAGAGTATATAATAGATAAGTCCATGTTTGTTACATGATATTTTATACTATTTTTATATGATTCTAAAAGAGCTCTGAAAATTCAAATGAACGAATTTTTATATTGATATGCGACTCGTCACCAATGACTTTACCATAAATCTTTTCTTCTCTCAGAAAATATGACCGGATAATCGACTATTTTTAGAAATAACAGTAATTTTTCATCTCACCACTTCCTTCTGTAGTAATTAAATTGAATCGTAATTCCCAGTTAATAATTTCTTTCTCAAAAAAAAAAAAAAAA
>UCOK01005994.1:0-12497 GCA_900474325.1 Synergus umbraculus | reverse complement strand
ACTTTAGTGCATGAAATGGCCGCTACGCAGTTTTGGCAGACACCGTCTGTACATTGTGTACAAGCGTCTATCTCACACCTGTCAAACTTTCATAATGCAGTTTCCGTCGAACTTGAGCGTAAATTTCGCTTTATTGTGTCACTGAATCGCGAATTTCGTGTTGGAATCTGAAGTAATATACAATTCAAACTTTCTCTATTACCTTCATTTTTCGCTCAGTGTCGGTGTTGTGCCTAAAATAATTCAGAAATACGGATGCGTCTCACATTCGGCTGACACTTTGTGTCTCTCTTACGGGAATCGTCTGCTATGTCTACATATACTCCGTTTCTGAAAATGAATATTTCATCATGAAATATTCATTTTCTCGTCTCAGCAGGAATAAAATATTATTTTTATGGGACTCTAGTAATCACAAGTCCCTACATATATGGTAATAAATACGGTCACACAGTGTCGGACTTAGAATCATTTTGAAAAATTTCTATTTTCACGGATTTCCAAGTCCGTTTATCCAACACCCTTAACCGAAATGAGATAAACAAGAATGGATTTGAAAAGAAAAAAATTAAATTGAAACAGAGAAGACGAAATTCAAAAAGATAGGTTTAGAATAGACGTGTGCAAAAAAATTTGATCCGACTTCAATTCGATTTTGGATGCTCTTCGAATATCGAAAAAGTGACATTCGATCCGTGCTCCCGTCGGATCGGTTTTTTCGATTCGATCGGCGCTTTAAAAAATATTTTAACTTTAAATCTTAATGTTTGGAAATGTTAAAGTATTTATAATGTATAATTAAAACTTTTTTTTTTAATAAATAATATTTTAAATTATATGACTAAAAGCGTTGAATCAGTATATGAAACGAGTTGCGCGCGTTATTTTCGCTAATGGATAAATAAATAATTCTTGAGGCATGTCAAAACTTAAACATGTATTTCATACATAGTCCATACACTTCATGAAACTATAGTTTTTCCTTTAAGGTTTTTAATTTTCATACAGATAAATATATTCCTTAATTAAATGGGGTAGCAACGTATCTTAGTATCAAACGTATCTCGTGGTATTTGAATAATTTTTTGAATAAAAAGAATAATAAAGCTAAGTTCCAAAAATTCCGTATTTTTATTTCGGCACAAATTTTCATTTTATGCGTAATAAATGGTTAATAATGGTCATCAGTTAACCATTCTGAGATGTTTTGGCCTTGCTGGTGAAAGTTGAAATCTTTAAAAGTTCGGAGTATATTAATTTAAAATTCAATTTTTTCGAATTGTTTCTAAATTCTTTAATTTTAATATATTTTCTTTTCACATTTTAATTTTTAACTAATTTATTTATATGAATTAACGACTTATTTCGATTTAATGATGGAATTAATTGAAAGAAATATGTAAAAAAAAAACTAAAAAAAGTAAATAACTGATTCAATCTAAAGCACTTACAAAATATGGGATTATCCGCCTCACGTCATGCATGGGCCAATCGAATATAAAAACCGTAATATGGAATATATTTATCAAAATTGGACGGATACATCGATCGAATCGAAAAAACCGATCCGAAATGTCGGATTTTAGAAATTCGATGGACGCGCCGATCGAATCGAAAAAACCGATTCGACGGGAGCACGGATCGAATGTCAGTTTTTCGACATTCAACGGACGCGCCGATCGAATCGAAAAGCCCGATTCGATAATGAACGCACGTCTAAAATGCACACGTCTAGTTTAGAAATATAGGCTGTGACAGAAATCAGAGGATTCAAACACATAGGAGTAAATGTCGATTGATTAGGAGATAGAAAGAAATAGATGAGGATAGGCGAGAGATTTAAAGGGATAGAAAAGCGGTAATTAAGAGATAGACAGGTATAGACTGAGTAGGAGAGAGATAGGCAAGAATAAAGAAGTTGGCATTGAAAGATGTAAGAATAAAGTGAGATTTACATAGAGATACAAAGGAATAGCAAGAATAGGCTATAAATAGAAAGGAATAGTGGGAACTCGTGTGATACGAATTTTCGCTTATCCGAAGTATTTCCTCCCGGCATTACTTGAAATAAACGATATTTTACAGTTTACTGTATGGTTTATTGAATTTCTGAAAAAAAATATTTACAACAGGATGACGAGATCCCGGAGTGTTATTCAGGCTGCGTATTCATGCCAGTACATTGGACTCCTGATACTTTCACTGACTTGCACTACATTTTGCCATGTCTTCAGGGAAACTTCTTACCGGTAAGCAGAATAATATTTCTTTTTGGAGGGTTCATTTAACACATATTGAAGTATGAAAAAAAAATTTTGTATTATTTTTGTCATACAAAATGTCGGAATTACGGGTAATATCCGCGGCGACGTGTTTTCGGAAAGGTGCTCTGCGGGGCGGGCGGACAAATTTTTGGGAAACTGTGAGAGCTGGACCAAAAACCCAAAGTTTTTTTAAAACTATATACTAATAGCTAGAGAATTACGTAGGATTTTTTTAATATCAATTTTTTTAGAAGTGGTGCACTTTTGAAAAAAAATATTCATTTTTTGCCAAAACATAGATCAGTAAATTGTTTATAAAAAATGCAATTAACATCAAATCAAAAAACGGCTACGTACTTTTTTTCAGAATCTTGTGAAGCTACTGTAAAAATTAGAAGTCGATTCATGCATTGGTCTTAAAGCAATCGGTCCGCCCAATTTGACACAAGCCGTTTCGAGAAAAACGCGTTTAAAGTTTTACAAGCAAAAGAGAAATGCAAAGTGGTACCAAATCCCCAATAAAATTTTTATAAAATGGGCCAAATTCTGTTATTCATGGGGTTTTGGGGTCTCTCATTACGAATCCGGTGTCAAAAATTTCATAAACAAAATGGCGGATTCAACATGACGGACGAGTATGCGAAATAAAAACTCCAAGGCGCTTCGGGAAAATTGAAAACTAAACGTATGTCAAAATCTTTTTTCGCTGTAGGACCAAGTGGGTATTATTTTTAAGTCTCTAAAGTAATTTTTAAGCTAAAAAAAAAATAAATCGATTCTTTGAAAATCCTAGAGTGGTGTTACCCCTTAAGGGGTTATTCTACTTTATACGCTAAAAAAAGAGCTATTTTTGAACATTTTTTTTTTGAGTATATCATGAAAGATATGGAAATAAATATTTTTAGGTAGGATAGAATATGTCTTAAACTTTTTTTTTTTTATTAACTTTATTGCATGTTTATATTAAAAATAATGGCCTTTTGTAGGCTTCTCAAAATCAAAGGTGTAAACGGTACCAGGGATATCTCGGTAACAACTAGCTGAAAAAAAACCAAAGTGGATTTACTTCAGTATTACTAAAACTAGGTCTGTTGCCTATAATAATTAATATTTATGAAAAAATAATAAAATGGCGGACAAAAATTAAAAAAAAAAATAAATTTTTGTTCACTGTTTTTTTGTTTAAAAAATTAGTAAAAATGTTATTTTTTAATATATTATAGGCAACAGACCTAGTTCGATATGTGTAGAATGTGTGGTTTTAATTTTATAAGGATTGGGCAAATAGTTTTCATAAAATCCTTGGTACCGTTTTAAAAACGCGTTTTGAGAAAAACGCGTTTAAAACAATAACAATGCAATAAAATAAATAAAAAACAATTTTTTTTACGTATTTAAAGACATGTTTTATCATACCTAAAAATATTTATATCCATATCTTTCTTTACATACTCAAAAAAAAAGTTGAAAAATAGCTCTTTTTTTTAAGCGTATAAAGTAGAATAACCCCTTAAGGGCGTTAGATAATCGGAACTTAGACAGTGTTTGGGTGCCTCCAATAATAAAGACGGCCCTGCCTCTGTATTTAATTTAAAGAGTAGATTTCGGGATAAATAAAAGAAATTTCCCAAATATTTCAGGTCTGACGAAATCCTAGAGTGCATCTTATAAAAAATGCATCGCGTTTTTCTTGAGAAAATTCATATTTTCACTACAAATATTCATTTTCTGAAACGGAGAAATGCATACCGAGCAGAAAGATCGCAGGAACGAGATAACGATTTTCAAAGTCACTCCACTTTTCGCTATTTTATAGACACAACACCGTCACTAAATAAAAAAAAACGTTCTGCACAGAGTCCTTCCACAATATAGACTTTCAAACTCTGAAAGAATCTTTGCGGAACTTTGCGACATAAAAATTTGTCGTGTCAGGAACTTTTTTGATACCACTTTACATGTCAAAATTATGACAATCATAGAGGCAACCATCTTTGAGTACATGAACTTACGCTCAAACAGTGTGAACGGGCATGTTCGGAACTAAAATTATGAATTTCAGACCGTTGATTGGTTAATCAATACCAAGGCCAATTGGCCCCTATCATTGTCATATTTCTGACATGACGAGTGATATCAAAAACGTTCCTAAAGCAAGAAATTTTTATTTCGCAAAGTTCCGCAAAGTCTCTTTCAGATTTTGAAAGTTTATATTGTGTAAGGACTCTGTGCAGAATGTTTTTTTCATCTAGTGACGGTGTTGTGTCTATAAAATAGTGAAAAATGAAGTGACTTTGAAAATCGTCATCTCTCTTTCGCGATTTGTCTGCTCGGTATGCATTTTACCGTTTCAGAGAATGAATATTTGTAGACAAAATATTCATTTCCTCAAGAAAAACGCGATGCATTTTTTATAAGATGCACATATCTAAGGCTGGGAAACCCGACTTGGATTCATCGTGGGTTTTCAGAATAATTCGTGCTGTTCTAAAGTAATATAATTTCACTTCTTCTTACTTCAGCGCCTCTACTGGACGGAATGTAACATATACATTATACTACTTCCTCAAATGTAGTCATGCCTCGGTTCGTCATGACACTTTGTGAGTGCGTTTAGCAGGTAAAGAAGTCAGGGTCGTATGTACCAGTGTTCCCTTTGCGGGCTCCACAATGATATGCATTGATGCTCAAGCGCCGCTCATGGCGCAAGTGGTTGATTGGTTGCTTTTAAAGGGTTGCGTCTGATCGGATACTTTCCGCGAATGAGTGAACCGGGTGAACCACAGTGAAAACTGACTTAGGATACTGCACACTTTGCAGGTATGGTACTGCCGAGCTGGCGGAGCCTTCCTTTCGATTCCTCACCGCCTCTCATCTAACAATAAGTTTGGGAGCGAACCCAAGTTCTAGGAAGACAACAATTGAGTTCACTGCAACCGGTAAAGCAGTGTATTCCGGCTTTTTTACATATAATCTCAAGTTTTTGTATTGATGCTTCCTTGGTTTCTGTTTGTTTTTATTTTGTAACAATAATGGGAACTGTAAAAGGTTCCTAACTTCATTCTGTCACAATTCATATGAGCTTCTATTTTAAATACATAGTGCGGCCACAGAGGCACTGATGTATACATAAGTTAAATTATTCCACTTGATGACTGTGTGAATTATTCCATAAATGTCAGACATTTTCAATGGCTTTGATATGTCTCCTTATACTACTCCTTTTTTCTCATTTCGATAAAGTTACAAATTAATTAATTAATAATTAATTAATCATTAACGATTTTGTCAATTATTAAAAAATCTATACCTTATCTAGACAACCTCGCCCTAGTCACAAAATATACTATTTCCTGGTCGTTTTCAATTTTTAAAAAAAAATCTTTTCTTGTTTCAGATTCAATTCTTGTGCTAATAAGCAATTCAGCACGTGTCTTGATAACGATATAACATCCGTTAAAAGACCAGCATACATTTATTCTAAAGGCATTCAACGACGATTTTTATCTGAAGTTTTAAATCCAAAAGCACTCACCCGTTTTGAAATTGAAAAACGTATAAGGAAACCACAAATGCCGAAAATTAATGGCCATAAACAAGTGGTTCGTGATTTACCGTTGCATATAACTAGTGAGACCCAATTGCGCAAATATAGTCTATTACATACTGAGTTTATGAAAATAATGTTGGAGTATACAAAAGAAATCTCGGATAAACAAATTAAGAATAATAATAATAATCTTCCATATGTGGAACTTTATCATCATTATTTGAAATCATTTCAAGAAGCAGTTGCTAGAAGTCGGCTAGCTTCCAATTATGTTTTGAATTATAGGATTCCACATAATAGAATCTTAACTATTTACACTGAAAACGCTTCGAGAGAGAATTTGCCTAGTCTTTTTGGTCAAACTTTAAAATCAGGATTATTGAATGGGAAAACTATCCGAAAAATTTGCATATTCAAAAATTATCCATTCAGAGACATAAGACTGAGTCAAATTCAAACAGATTTAAAAAATAATTTGAGGTCAAGGCCTACTAAACATTACCGACGATATTCTGCTCTTCCCGAAATTCAAGAAAATGGCAGAATTAGACGTGAGGCCATGGCACTGACTCAAATGCATAACTTTAGCCATTCAGTTCGAAAACTAAATAGACGAGATCATATACGAGAATCCAGGCACATAAGGTATAGGTCAATGAGGAAATTATCAGGCATTAATATGTTCCAAGTAAAAAATCAAGCTCATAAGTACGATTCCAGTGATGAAAGGACTAAGCTACCTGATAGTTTAAAAATGGATGCTAGAAATTTAGAAACTATAGGAATATTGAGAATTCAACAATCTGCAGGATTTATTCGTAACTCAGTGTTTCGAACTTATAACGAAGGACGAGCAATATTGCCGCATTATAGACATTACCAATCAACTATTCGAATGGATTATGAACATTTAAATTCTGAAATAAATAGCATATTACAAGGAATGAAAAATCCAAGTAATGACACCAATTTACAACAAGATCTTATAGTACGAATCTCATCAGTTCGAGACGTATTTAAGGAGCCTATTTTAGAAATTCGACAACTTGCTTTTCGTAATTTTAAAATGAATAATATGTGGGTATACATGAGTAAACAGGTATCAAAAAGAAAATTTTATTACTTAGGATACCGGGAAGCACAAATTGACATATTAAGGCAAGATTTACGCAATAGAAGAAGACAAATTAAATACTGGCGAAAAGATAGAAAAAACATTCAATTCGAAAATCATACTGCATTAGAGAAGGAAATTATGGTTGAAGAACGATTTGCATTTCAAATTCGTATTCAATTGCTATTAAAGTCTCTGAACCGTTCGATTGATCAACACTCTTTTCCATTATTGCGATCGTTAGAAAATAAATGTGGGAAACAACGTACGGAAAATATGAGAAAAACAATTGACAAAAGTGGTTCACCTAAAAATTCTAGTCCAAGAGAAATTGCTCGTAGGAAAATAATAGTTAAAAATTATCGACTGAAACTTCGAAGTAGTAAACCAAACAAAGTATCAATAGAATATCAGATTAGAAATGTTAACCAAGAATTTAGATGGAACAATAATTTGCCGTTAATTCTTCAATTTGGACGTCCTGAAAACAAATCAAAAATCTCGCAAAATGATGACTTACCATATATTTATAAACTATACCTTAAAAGTGGGAAAATTTTAAATTTAAACATAGGGAAAGTATGGAATGAATTTTTTCAACATATTATTGGATTAATTGGACTTTTCGCATTGCATGGATCGTTCATTTTTGGAGGAAAACAAACATTTTTCAGGTAAGAAACTAGTCAAATATGAGGAATAATTTTTGAAGTGTACCGACACTGGGGTATTTTTTCTATGAATATTATTAAGGGCGTTCGATAAACGGACTTGGAAATCCGTGAAAATAGAAATTTTCAGAAATGATTCTAAGTCCGCTCCTGCGTGAGCGTATTTAATTTAGAAAAAGGTTTTATGAGATATGTGGGGATAACTTACCAAATATGTTGGGTCCTGAGTAGTCCTGGGTCATATAAAAATGAAATTCCCTTCCAGCTTTGATGAGAAAATGAATATTTTGTCAGAAAATATTCATTTTCTGGAACGGAGCATATGCAGACATAGCAGACGAGTCCCGAGATAAAGACACGAAGTGCGTTTGACACGAAGTGTCAGACGCACTCGTATTTATGAATTATTTCCGGCACAACATGGACATTAATCAAAAAAACCGGCAAACAGTCGAGTTTTGAATTTCATGTTCATTGAAATTCCAACACAAAATTCGCGATTCATTTCGAAACAAAGCTGTCATTTGTATTCTAAATCTCCAAAACACGAGTATGAAATGATGACAGGATTGAGAAGGACAATAAGCAGACAGCGCCGTAAATATACACAGACCGGCAGCGGACACTTTTTGTACTTAGCGCTGTCGATAACTAACCAATCGCCAAAAATATAATAGAAAAGCCATTTTTCTGTCCATTGAATTTTTTAAATTATTATCTAATGTAACTACACTAGTTGTTTTTTCTGGATTTTCGAAATGTTCGGGGGGTTGTGTGAATGATATAGGTGTAGATAGACAAGAGATAGAAAGATATAGGCGGAGATAGACAAGAGATAGAAAGGGATAGAAAAGAGGAGATTCAAAGAGATACGCGTGGATTTGGATTGATACGGAGATAGAAAGAGGTAGCGGGGATAGGCGAGAGATAGAAAGGAATAAGCAATAGATAGAAAGGGATAAGATTTCTATATCTTTACTTGCAGCAGGGAACGTAATTATTATTATAAAGTATTCTTTTAATGTTTTTTTTCTTATATTTCAGAAACGTTGCACATCATCTTAATCGACCTACAGCTTGGCAAGGAGTCTGAAGTATCACAGCAGAATTTATGATCATTATCAAAGTTTCAATGACATTTTAATAAGACTACTCCAAGATGGCGTGCATAATATAATACGTACATATAGTTTCCATTATTAGTATATTTAAACTACATTATTTAAACTGCATTTGAAAATACATATGTTAGCTCTATTCAAGGGTTAAATTAGTTCTGAACAATCTTTGGTATAATTGTACCAGAAAAACCTCAAAAAAATATTGGATAATAAACTATTTATCTTTAGCTATGGAATAAATAAATACAAAGCATTAATGTGATTAATTCAGGCTTATTGAGAAACTTTATTTTTAACCCTTTGTATGCTGTAACGTGGTCTGGTCTCTGACTATTTGGTTTTAGGTTAGGTTAGCCGAAACTTTTCCATTTTAGCCAAACAAATTAGCATGAAAAATCTAAGGCTGGGAACCCGACTTGGATTAAGGCAGATGACCACCAGCTCCATGCCCCCTGAGGATCGATGCCCCCAATAATGAGGTATTTTCGTATCTTATATTTTTCAACAAGGATCATTTTTTGAAAATATTGAGGTCCTTGCACCGATGATTTTTTTTCTGATCCTCAGGGTATATACCCAGAAAAAAGTTCTTATTAAATTAAAGAAAACATTTGTTTGTCATGTAGTTTCTTTTACTTAAGGGGTTACACCACCCTGGCGCGTGGGAAAATAGGTATAAAAATAAGCATTTTTTTTGACGCAGTCATAAATTATTTAAAATAATTGTTATTATACATATATACATAGTACTTTTACGTATAATTTGAATCAATGACAAATTTAAAAAATTTAAAAATGGCGGAGATATGAGCCAATGAGTAGGACCCTTATTTGAAAATCCTTGTTGATGGTGTACCTAGTTTCTCGATCAGGCATTGTCTCAAAAAAAAATTTTTTATTTTTATAGAAATTTTGAGTTTAAAAAATTCATAACTTATGAACAGAGCACCCAATCAAAAAAATCCTACGTCACAAGATAGATAATAGTATAAAGAACATGTGTTTAAAATTTTAACAAAATTGGTTGAGTAGATCTTGAGATATCATGTACACCATTTTGAAAAAAGTAGTTTTGAGAAAAACGCGAAAGAAAAAACAGTACGGCGCGAATGAGACCAAATCGCGAAAAGCTGGCTAGAACTATAAAATGTTGATATAATGGGCCAAATTCTGTTATTCACTGCTTTTTGGGGTTGCTGATGACGAATCCGATGTCAAAAATTTCAAAAACAAAATGGCGGATCCAATATGGGTTCACTGTGGGTCCGAACGGAATCTGAGTTTCAGTAATCGATTTTTTGAAAATCTCATGGTGGTGCAACCCCTTAAAGAAACTATTTGTTTAAATGATTTGTTTGGTTCAAAAAAGTTATTAGTTTAAGTGAAAGAAATAATTTTTTTAGAGTTTGTAATTTGAAACAAACAAATTATTTCTTTGAATCAAAGAAAGATTTTCTTATAATCCACATTATTAATGCGCTACGCGATTGCGCAGAAGAAGATTCAATATACCGTGGAAAAAATGTGTTACCATCATCTGAGAGCGTAGGGTAATGGTTAGGTAGCTGAACTCGTATCCCGTAGGTCCCACTTTTGATTCCCCCCGCGTTGCGTGCGAAATTTTATTTGTTATATAAGCGTTAAAATTTACAAATATTGATTATTTATAAGTATATCCATAAAATAAGAACGAATAATTCATGTTCTTAATTAATAATCTTTTCTTATAAGATTTATTTTTACGTTTTATAAGAGTCAAATCAAAAATTATATTTCTTTAATGTAAAGAAATTTTCTGTTATATTTAAAGAAATATTTTTTTAAATCAAATAAATGTTTCTTTGCCCGTATATCAATACTAGAATTTCTTTGATTAATAATAATAATAATAATAATAATTAATAATTAATTAATAATAATTATTAATAATCTTTGGAGTTTGGATTATTCCGCGGGATGATGACTGAATAGTTCTGAACATTCATATGAACGATGAAAAAAATTTTTTTTTTCAAACTTTTTTCTAATGAGAAAAGTTTGTGGTGACATGAAAACACATTCTACACAAAAAAATACCAAAATTTTTAATTAGAGGGATGGAAAACCACCCCTAGCGATAAAAGACTCTTTGAATATCACAAAAGTGCCTCAAAACCCAACAACACAATAGAAAACATCTGATTTCGAAACGTGAAAAATTCTCTTTAACAGTCCCTTAAATAATAGAGGGGGTGAGAACGCTCGCGAGAACCCCTATAAACCACTCCCAATAGAACACATCAAGAACACAATAGAAAACATCGGATTTCGAAACGTGAAAAATTCTCTTTAACAATCCCTAAAATAATAGAGGGGGTGAGAACGTTCGCATCGACCCCTATAAACCACCCTTAATGGAAATGAAGCTGAAAAAATCACAAAACTGCCTTAAAACCCAACAACACAATAGAAAACATCTGATTTCGAAACGCGAAAAATTCTCTTTAACAATCCCTAAAATAATAGAGGGGGTGAGAACGCTCGCGACAACCCCTATAAACCACCCCTAATGGAACACATCAAGAACACAATAGAAAACATCGGATTTCGAAACGTGAAAAATTCTCTTTAACAATCACTAAAATAATAGAGGGGGTGAGAACGTCCGCATCGACCCCTATAAACCACCCTTAATGGAAATGAAGCTGAAAAAATCACAAAACTGTGTGACGTTGCAGATTTTGCAAGTCACAAAAATATAGACTTATATTTCCAATTTTAAATAAGGAGAGCTCTTGCACTCACAAAGAGTCAAATTCGGCACTCCTAATTGTTTTATTTATATTATTATTTTATTATTTTATGTTTTCCTATTTTATAAAAACTATTTATACTTTTAAGCTTAATATTATTAATTTTAAGAAAGAAATTAAGGAACTATTTTTATTTCTATATTTTTTTTGTACAATTTCCGAGCTCTGAGGTCTTAGGATGAAATCTGGAGGATTCCCACCAATTTACGCAGCTTCTTTGGTCCATCATCAACACTTACATCTTCGAATCTTCGCATAGTTACTAAAGGATTTATATTTTATCTCATGATCATCCCTCTTAACATCCAAGACAGCAAGTCTATAAACTCTTCCTCGATTTCGCAATCTATTTCTGAATTTGTTAAAATTGTGCCAATCTCTTCTGTTTTCTTCATTTTAACACAGGACAAAAGCTTTAATGGTATTCGGTTTCCTTTTCATCTTTTTGATAAATTACACGAAGTATTTCTTCAAACACTTCAGTCAACTCCTTCATGCTTCTACTAAGGATCATTAGCGCTGAACATTCCAATAAGAAACTCTTAATACCTATCAGTTCTTTCATATCCTTTTCAATAGTTTTTGCAATCCTTCGTATCACGTGGGCATTACATGTTATTAAAAAAGTAACATATGACGGAATTCTTTTACCATATTCCAAGTACTTCCAAGCCATGCTTAAATACTCTGTCATTTTCATTTCATTCCACTCCTTGAGTACACTGTTCATGAGCACCCAGCTCCAATCCGTTACCACTGCCTTAACAATGGGCCATCGTCCACTCTTTTCAATTACAAATGCTTTAAATTGCTTCAAAACAATTTCAATCGAACACATGTTATGTTGTGACGTAATAAATTCAAATAGTACTATTGTGGCCTCACGTCCTCTTCCTACAAATGCGTAATAATAAATTACTGGACATTTTAAAAACTGTGGCTTTCTACATCTGGCTGACGTTGCGTCAAAATGACCAAATTTGAT
>UCOK01005982.1:0-11641 GCA_900474325.1 Synergus umbraculus | reverse complement strand
GCCTTTATGCACCATCAAATTTGTTCATGTCGCTAAAACTTTGTCCAAATCCACCAACGACAGACTCCTCGATCAACAAAGGTTTGAGTACTGGGTACTCCGTGAGTTTCGATTAAATTATTCTTTGTTTATCGATCTTTTGCTCGCTATTTGATATGTGTGATGAAATTTAATTTATTGATATCCTGCATTTATGTCAATTTATATTTGAATGTGTATGAATTTTCATAATGATTTCTTCGGAATCTTGTCGCTAAATCGCTTATAACTATGTTTATATGAACTGATTTGACTTTGTGAAATCGGTTAATTATTTATTGCGAATCTACATATTTTCGTGAATCGATTTCTATTTATGATTTGTTTGTGTGGTTATCCATGTATATTTTTAATCGCATTGTTTGATTAATCGTGATTTGATTATGTAATATTTGAATTTGGAAGGTTCGTAACGCCCTGTTGAAGAAATCGAAGCTTGATAACTTTATTTGTCATTATTCTCGCTAAGGCTTTCGATTCTCTCAAAGTGTGAATTTTGATTGTGTAAATTGTATAGCAGTTTTATGGGTTATTACTGATTTATAAATATACTAATTTGTTTTGATAAACACATGTACTCTCTCTCAGCTGTTCCCTGTTTATATACATTCTTTTAAAATTTAACGTCTACTTCGAATAAAGCGTTCTTATCTCTAAATGATTCATTCTCTGAAAACTCATTTCATATTTCTGAGAATAATTAATACTTTTTCTAATAACCGGGGACGAGGAGTGGGGGTAAAACGGCGGGCGCCATAGTTGCCCTTAACTACTGACCTTTAACAAAATGGTTGACGACCTTTTACATCGACTCGTTACATGTGTAACAAAGTAACAGAACAAATGTTACGTTTTTCTTTTTATGTAACTGTTACATCTAGACACCGTAACAGTGTTACATAACATTATTATGTTCATGTCATAGAGAAATTATATCACTGAACAATAACAATCGTTACATAACCAGAAATAACATCGTTACCTGTTTATTACAGGGCCGTTACATAACGTGTTTGCTAAGAAGTTACTCTTCCCTTTTGCTTTTTTTTTTTGATTTATTACTGTTTCCGCATCGAACAAACTTAAGATTAATAAAATTATTTATTATTATTTTTAAAAAAACAGGGAATAGTTTAGTAAATAAATAAACTTTTTAATTAAAAAAACAGATATTTCGTCAAGGGAACAGTAATATATGTAACTGCAAAGTATCAAAAATTAAGTAACAAGTTATTGCAAATATTGTAACTAAGTTACGTTACAGTTAATTACTTTGTAAAAAAAAAGTTACTAACAAAAAGTAAGTTACCCCAAAAGTTACAAATTACGTAAATTTTTTGTAACCCAACACTGAGCGGAGCACACATACTTAAAATATTCAGAACCACTGAAATTCTGTAAAATTTCCTAAATTCCCTAAATAATATGAACTTGCACTAGCAGAATATTTATCATTAAATGTTGTATAACCATAGTTTGCAGCTTCTTGGAAAAGTACTAAAAATGAATCTAAAACTTCTTGTCCATTCGGAATAATTTGTTCTGGAGGTAGAAGAAAACCTTTTTTTCCTCTATCACGTAATTCATACACATATACAACAGGAAGTTTCAAATTAGCTTTAACCCAGTCAATAGAGCCGCCAGTTGCAACGTCTGTAAAGTAAAAACATTAAATTAAAATACATTTTTAATATGAAATATGCGATATAATATAAATATATATCAACACTATATTATTATTATTATTATTATTAATTTATCATATATTATATGTATTGGATATATAATACATACACAATGTTTCCACAATATTTCCATATCTGTAACGTGTACCATATCTTTTGCTCAGAGCTTTCACAGTATTTTTTGCAATAGCTCGCTGAAATCAGAAATTTTATATAGTAGTTAAATTAAGCGATTTCTGGACCACTTACCATGCGTGCGATTACCGACCTCGGTCGCTAACTTTACTATTTGCCGTGAATGCAGATTTAAGACAATTACCACCCGTCGGTAATGCAGATTTCTGATTGAATGCAAACTCGTTTGGTATGTCAGTGGAATTGCCTTACCGACTGAGAGTGACGTTGCCCACCACGGTCGGTAATTGCACGCATGGTAAGTGGTCCAGAACCCGCTTCGTATAACCACTTTATATAAATTTATAAATTACGTGTTATTTTATTCTCCATTTTATATGTATTATTATATAATGTTTAGAAGTTTTGGTTAACATCCTTAGCGCAAGTTTCGGATTGAAATTGATTCTGAAACAATTCCAAATTTTCCGAATCATTTTGAAAATTTTATCCGAACTAAACCGTTTCATACCGAAGGAGCTTTTCAATCCGAATTAATCCGGGGTCCATTCAAAATCAATCCGAATGAATCCGGTCAATTCGAATTAATTAGAATTAATCCGAAATTTCCATAATTATTTCCTAATAAATCTGGTCAAACCTCCTTCGGATTAAATCTGAATGAAACTGTTTGATTCGAATAGAAATTTCGGAATGATTCGAAAATTTTCGGATTCATTCGGAATAAGTTTTAATCCGAAACCTTCGCCAGGGGATAACTTTACCGATTGATCGTAATTATCAAGTTTTTCTTTAGTATGTCCGTATGGGAACATCAAAAGCTGTGAGTAACTGTGGAAGGAGATGTAAGCAAAAAGTTTGTCAGAAATGGATTCCAGATATTCTGCCAAAGATCGTGTTTCAGTTTCACTAAAAGCTGATGGTCCGGCGTATGTCACGTGGCATGGGTTTTTACTGGCACCGCCACCTTAAAATTGATAAATATTTTATATTAATTAAATATATATAAACACAACAATAAGAGAATAAATATAACAGGGAGGCCACATGTCAGGGAAGTCAGGCAAACGTCAGAGAAATGCGGGTAGTTGTCAGGGAAAATAGAAATTGATATTTATGCTAATTTATGCTAATTTATACGTTATTTATGTCATATTTTTGCATATATAGATTTTATAGTTTTGATAAATTTTAAGTTTGTGTGTTTATGTGTGTGTGCGTGTGTGTGTCCTTTTTTTTTTGTTCCCACCGTATGTCTAGAACGTGTATAGAAATTGATGAAATTTGTCACACTTATTCCACCCTATAAAACCTTGATATTTAATTTTTGCAAGTTTTATGTACTTTTAAAATTTTTTAAAATTGATTGTTCGACTATAACTTCTCAAATAATCAAAATACAAAGCTGGTGTAAAGAAATTAAAGATTCCTTGTATCAAGACGAATCGATTGAGCTGTATGATTAATGCATTTAACTGAAAATTAAGGAAGTTATGATTATTTATAATTTTGAAAAATTGATTTTTCAACTGTAACTTCTCAAATATTCAAAATTCAAAGCAGATGTCAGGAGAAAAAAGATTCCTTATGTCGAGACAAATGTAAATAATTTTGCTTGATTACTGATTATTTGATGACTTTACTGATTAATTTTCTACTGAAATAATTTAAAAAAATTTTTTTGTGGTTAAATAATGGAAGATTAATTTCAAAATGGCATAAGAACATAGATTGGTTAAATAAAATTAATATAATATAATTTCCAATACAAAAAAAAATGGAAACAAGTAATATCGAAGCTTAATGCTTCCTCTATGAGGAAGCAAATAATATTTGCTTACAGGAAGCAAAGTGCTCATTGAATGAGCACAAAAGTTGATACAACTTCACAGCTAGTTTTGAGATTCTTTGGGTTTATAATGATTTCAGGAGATTTTTAATAATTTTAAAAGATTTTAAGACGATTCTAAAAAAATTTAAAGGGATTACAAGAGATTTGTATAAATAATATTTAAAATATTTAGTGGAATTTTAAAGAAAACTTCATGAAATTTTAAGAGATTTTTAAGAAAGTTTATGGAATTCAAAGAATTTTAAGGAATTTTAAAGGATATTTTAAAAAGGTTGTAAGAATTTGAAGAAATTTTGATTTTCTAAAGTGATTTGAATGTTCCTCGTGGAAGTTTAAAGGATTTAACAAGGTTTTTAAGATTTATAAAAGATTTTGTAGAATTTAAAGGTTATTTAAATTTTAAAAATTTAATTTTAAACTTTAAACCTCATAAAATATTCTAAAACACATAAAAATTTCTTAAAATCTTTTTAAATTCGTGAAAACCTCTTAATATTCCCATCAGAAATTTCTTGAAATTCTTTAAATTCTACGATAATATTTAAAGTCCCTTTTAAGTCCTTGAAAATCCATTTAAATTATTAGAAATCTCGTTACATTCCATGAAATCCTTAAAATTCTATAAAATCTTCTAAAATTCAGAAAACCTCTTAAAATTATTAAAATCTCTTGAATTTCTTTAAAATTACAGGAAATTTTATTGCAACATTTAAAATTCCTCGAAACTTCATAAAAGGATTTAAAATCCCTCAAAATCTCTTAAAACATTCAGAAACCTTTTCAAATCAGTTAAAATTTTACGAAAACCTTCGAAATCTCTTCAAATTCGTTGGAATCTCTTAAAGTTCTTAGAAATATCTTAATATTCCTCAAAATTTCAAAACATTGAAAATTCTTAAAAATGCAATGTTTATGTAGTAAAACTTTAAATACTTTTCCATTTGTATCCCCAATTTCTGTTCGGATCAACACCATGACATTTGGAAGAAACAGGTCTTCTTGTTTTTCGCCAAAGTCGATTCTGCAAAAAAATATTAAAAAATAAAATAGATTGTCTATATATAAGTTTGAATTTTTTCTTTTTTTTTTCTTTTAAATATTTGATCACATATTATCTATAAATTTTCGAACCGTTGTGTGTGTGTAAACATATCCATCTGGATTACACACAGGAAACATGTACCAGTCGTATTTCTGTGCCAGAGCTTTTATATTCGGATCTTGACTGGTTAAAAATTCATTGACGAGATATGTAACAGTAGCTGGAGAAATCCACTCTCGTGCATGAATACCACCCTCAACAAATACTCCAGGATTGCCTTCAGCAAATGATAATCTCACGCCAACAATATTTCGACCTTCGTAGCTACTACCACCATAAATCACTTTTACATAAGAAGGATATTCTTTTTCGAGATCTTCGAGCCATTCATTTATGTCACTCAATGTTTGATACTGCTTCCAATTAAAAGTCGAGGCACCATAATTAAAAACATCTTCTGAATCAATTAATTGCTGCACATTCTTGATGAATAATTTATACTTGAAATAATTCGACTTCATTAAGTTTTTAAATCCTGGCACATTTTCTGGTGGTATCATCAAGTCGACAGAGGCATTGACATGTGAAGGAGATTTCCAGAAAGAAAACTAAAAATATATTTACTTATTCACTTAATAAATTCATTTATGATCTTTGCACGTATAAGAAATAATGTAATAAATAATATAATATAATAAATATTCACAGTACGTACAGATTCATAATTTTCTTCCAAGTCCTGAAGAAGTTGAATCTGATGATTGGTATTAGGATAAATTCTGTAGACCTTGAAGTTTTTAAACGAAACTTTGTCTTCCACTACAGCTAGAACTAACACCACTAAATATATAAATACTGTAATGAAAAACCTCATTTTTTAAATATTAATTATCAGTATTATTTATTATTATAATATTAATTATCATTGTATTATTTGAACTGTGCACCACTTGATTTAAAGTTATCCTTTCTCTTTAAGAGCAGGCTACTCTTTTTCTAACTGAACAATTCTCTTAAAACTTTCGCTTATAAGTAGAAATGGACAGATTTATAAAAAAGTGATTGTACGTGCTATTACTTCATAGATTACGACTTCTTACTTGAGTAACAAAATCGTTTTTCCAAGATTTTACAATGCCCGGGGAAATAGTAATTATGACGTCATAATAATCCACAAATTTTATTAGACTATGTTACTGAAATACTTACTCCGAATATTGACGAAAGTTTCATATTTAAATTTCTTTCGGAACCAATCCGAAGTTTTACGAATCATTCCAAAATTTGTATCCGAATTTTAGTACAGAAACGCAATTTTTTTCTCAAAAATTGCCTACACTGATAAAAATGTATTTATATAATTATTGTTAACAATTAAAATTATTTAATGTCATGTAAACTCCCTAAAGGTTTAAAAATTAATCATTTACACTTGATTATGTTCAAAAAAACAAGTTTCTACCTCTAAAAATAGCCAAACAGTGCGTTTGTTAATTAAATTTGTTTAAACAATTATCAAATTATTATTGAACTACTAAATCAGGTAAGTAAGTAATATTTTTCTATATTTTTTGGCCGATTCAGTAGAAAAAACTTTTTTTATCTCATCATAAATACCTGATATGGCCAATTGTTTATAAAATTTGTTTATAAAATAACAAATTATTTATTGTCTTTCATGAATTTTGTTAAAAATCGGTTTCTGTCTATAAATGATCCATATTTAGTGCGAATCAATTGACGAATCACCATGAATCCATTTTCACTCATTTGTTTATATAAATTCATTAAATTTTTAAACAATAGCTAAGCTATTGTAAAATTTTCTTAGATAGTTGATTGATTGATTGATTCTAGGTATTTAGAATTGAATCTAAGTATTTCTCGAAACCTGATGTTCAAAAAACAAATTTTTTTTTTCATTTTTGTTATTAAATAAAAAAAAAATTTTTTTTTTGAATATAGATGGACAATTTATGCGGAATTTTATAAGCTTTAATTAAAAACAAGAAAAGGTTCAAATCGGTTCAGAAATAGCTTCTGAATCGCAATCGAAATGAATTCGATTTTTTCAGAATCTGGTTTCTTGGATTCATTCGGATTGACTTCGGCTTAGATCGGAATGAAACTGTTTGGTTCGGATACAAACGGAATGATTCTGAAAATTTCGAATCGGTTTGGAATGAATTCCAATCGAAATTTTTCGGAATCAATCGGACTGATTCTGATAGACCGGATTGACCGAAGTCATTCGGATGGAAAGTTTGAATTAATTCGGATTGAAAACTTCCTTCGGATAAGATCAAAATTCTAAAGAATTAAATAGGATTCCAAAGTTTTCAATAGGATTTAACAAATATTAATTATTGCGAGCGTAAAGTAGGCGAAGCTAGATTTCCTTTTATGCTAATTAATAATTAACCATGTGCTCTTAAGGACATAAAATTTATAAACTTATACCATTTTTGTCACAAATATGTTTAGTTTATTAGACATCATATTTAAAACATTGTTCACAATATCCCATATTTCCTTTCCATTATAACAAATATAAAACATCTCAGCTTTAAACGATACAACAATTCTTTTTTCTCATAAGTACTTTTTTCTTTGTAAAATAAAGAATCTTCGGATATATACAAAATATACATTACTTAACAAGAAAAATAAAAAGTTTTAAAACAACATATAATGTAAAATTACTATAAGAAAATATAGATAATACAACGTATAGGTATCTATACTAAATAAAATAAAATCTTTAGCATGATAGATATGTACAATATTATAAAAAAAGCAATTTTAACATTGATATAAATTTTTAAGTGTAAATATTCACACTGTAAGCAATTAGGGTGACTATGGAAGCATAATTGCAATACATTTCGAAAGCTTATTATCTTAAGGATGTTGGAGCCAAGTTCTAATTTAAAAATTCGATTTCTTCATTTTACTTAACAAATGTTAAAATTGAAATTTTTACCCTCTGTAGAATTAATCAATTTTTAACTAGAATTATGCGCAAAGAGCGAGAAAATATCTAATTCACATATTTTTTAAATAAAATGAAAATATTCAATTTTGAAGTTAAATTTTGAATTCTTCGTTTTATGCAAAAAGTATCGAAAGCACTACAGAGCGAAAAAATATTTATCTATAATTTTCGTTGAGTAAAATGGAGAATGGAATTTTAAGCTTAACACTTTGGTCCAACGCCCTTAAAATTCGCATTAAAATAAGTCCTAATTTAAAATGATTCGCAAACCACCTTCAGTCTGCAGAATCTCTTTTCTTTGTGCTTTATACTTTATAGTTTCAATTGAAATGTGCAAAACTATATATATTCATATAAAAGCAGGAAGTGATATAGACTATTATTCCTCTATTGGTTCCCAGTCGTGGTTTTTAAATTACACTTAAGATTTAAGTGGACCATTTTCAACTTCTATCAGGTACTTTAACATTAACTTTTGGCAGGCACGTGTCTGATTTCGAAGGCTTCATAATACTGTCAGTCTGAAAACAAAAAACTCATAAATTAATCTCATAGAAATAATAATGGAAAATAAATCTTTATATTTCCGTAGACTGAAATATATACCTCTTTGAGTGTTAAACTTTCTGTACAGGGAATTGCAGAAGCGGATTTCTTTATCATATTATCATCCATTGTAGAACTATCCTTTGTTCTCACTCCAACAAATTGCAAGAGTTCTGTTAATTTTTCAGAGTATTCTCTGTGTCCAGTGACAATCGAACTCAAATCGATATTTTTTACTCGTTCACATTCCACTGGTAATAATCCTGCAACTCCGGTCGTCATTGATAATGTTCTGTATAAGAATTTCAATAACCAGTCGGCTCTACAAATATTAAAAAAAAATGAGTTAATTTTGTATACATAATTTGAATATAATTATTCAATATATATTATTGATTATATTGAATATATTTGATTATAATTATTATTAATTTGTGTAAAAATGACCTGCAATATCCATTGATGATATTTCCAGCAACGACCCTGGAGCATTTTTCCCACTGAGATTTGCTGCTCGTAACAGGCGCACCCAACATTATAGCGTCCTGAATAATACCTTCAGCTCCCCCAACTTCTGCTAATTCTCTCAAGCAATAAAAAATTACACGGGCACCGAGACTAAATCCAACAAGCGTTACAGGCCTTTTTCCATGTTGTCTTGTTCTCAAAACATTCGCAAGTTCTTTTCCAACTTCTGAACTTCTTCTGCAGCAAACGGACCAAGGATTGTCTATCACCGAGGATATGGAAAGCAGAGCTGCTGGCCAGGTTACAGCTGCCATTAAACCTTAAAAATTTAAATTGTATTAAAAGAAGATAGGTATAACTTTTAATTTCCTATTCTCTCTATATCTTAAAAAAAAAGATGTTACCAATATATCGAACACATTGTTGTTGAACACCTGATTGGTTTAGAAACTGCGTGAATTGTGTGAATGTATCGAATTTGAAAACAATCTTCAGACTATTTTCGTTTTCAAAAAGATTATTAAGATGGAGAATACGAATTATAGAAAATTTATTGAAATTTTAGAAATGTTAAAGGATTTCACGGAATTACAAGGAATTTTATGACATTTATTCTGTTTTTTCAGAAATTTTAAGAGATTTTACGAGTTATTAGGGTCTTATAGAATCTAAACAAATTTAAAGTATCTAAAAATCTAATAAAGAGTTTTTATTGACTTTATAGGTAATTAAAAGCATATAACAAGATTTTATGGGATTTTAAATAATTTTACAGGATCTAACGATATTTTGTGTAATTTTAAGTAATTTTAGAATCTTTGAAGCTGTTTCAATGATTTTCACGTAGTTTCATTGGATTTTCAAATATTTTAAAGGATATTAAATAGTTTTAAGGACTTTTAAGAGATTCAAGGAATTTTACGAAATTTCATTCGATTTTTAGCACTTTTAAGAGAGCATGAGATTTTGAAAATCTTAAAAGATTTAACGATAAATATTTTGTGTAATTGTAAGTGATTTTTAAAACTTTAAAGGTATTTGAAGGGATTTCAAAAAATTCCATTGGATTTTTAGATATTTTGGAGGTTTAAATGGGAATTTAAAAGGACTTTACGAAATTTATTGAGATTTTATAAATATTAAGAGATTTCACGATATTTCGAAGAAATTTACGAAATTGCATGGAATTTTAATTAATTTTCAGAGATTTTACAATGTTTCATAGGATATTGAGTTGTTTTAAAGACTTAAGGGATTTCAAGGGACTTCATACGATTTTAGGTAATTTTATGGAATTTGATGATATTTTAGTAGATTCTAAGTAATTTTAAGCAACTTTAAGATATTTTATCAGATATGAAATAATTTTAAGAACATTAATTTCCAGAAATTTTAAAGGATTTGGTGAGATTATATTGGATTTTAAAGAATTTAATGAAATTCCATGGAATTTTGAGTACTTTTAAGAGATAGAATGAGACTTTTCATAAAATTTTCAGTAATTTTAAGACATATCAAATGATTTTGCGAAATTTAAAGGAATTTCATAAGATATCATAGGATTTCATAGGATTTTTATTAATTTTAAGGGTTATAACGATAGTTTGTGGAATTTTATGGAATTTTGTGGAACGTCAAGGAATATCAAGTAGTATTAAATTATTTTACGAAGTTTAAAAGAATTTCACCAGATGTTGAAGAATGTTGAGGGCATTTTAGGAAATTGTATGGGATATTAAATAATTTTAAAGAGTTTTATAGAATATCAAGGGATTTTACGGAATTTCATGGAATTTTAAGTACTTGTAAGATATTCTAAGGGTTATTAAATTATTTTAAGGACTTTCAAGGGATTTTACAATGATTTCATTGTATTGTCAGGAATTTTAAGTAATTTTAAGGGATTTTACTTCCTCATACAGGAAGTTTTGTAGTGGTGAAAAAATTCATTTTCCTAAAAAAGGTTCTTTTAAACATATTTCAATCTGACAACTCTGGCCAAGTTCATGCTTTTTCTTCTTGCACAACATATCTTTACTGTTTCTCCAGTACGAATTACTAAATTAACAGTTATTTTTCGAGAAATTGTTCACTTTAGTACTTCTTTTTTACAAATTCCCAGTAAACTCCACTGAGAAAACAGTAAACTTTACTGTTTTACCAGTTATCACAAAATGCACTGTTTCAAACAGTGGTATTTTTACTGTTTCAAATTTAGGAAGTAAGTATAACTTTCTCATTTTTCAATGAAATGCATTAATCATATAGGTCAATCGAATCGTCTCGATGAAAGGAATCTTTATTTTCCTTACATCAGCTTTGAAATTTTAATATTTGAGAAGTAATAGTGAAAAAATGAATTTTACGAAAATTATAAAAGTACACTAAACTTGTAAAATTAAATATTTTGGTAAACCCTTGTAAAAAAATTCAACTTGGTAAATGCATATTTATTCCACTATGCATTTACCAAGTTGAATTTTTTTACAAGGGTTTACCAAAATATTTAATTTTACAAGTTTAGTGTACTTTTATAATTTTCGTAAAATTCATTTTTTCACTATTACTTCTCAAATATTAAAATTTCAAAGCTGATGTAACGAAAATAAAGATTCCTTTCATCGAGACGATTCGATTGACCTATATGATTAATGCATTTCATTGAAAAATGAGAAAGTTATACTTACTTCCTAAATTTGAAACAGTAAAAATACCACTGTTTGAAACAGTGCATTTTGTGATAACTGGTAAAACAGTAAAGTTTACTGTTTTCTCAGTGGAGTTTACTGGGAATTTGTAAAAAAGAAGTACTAAAGTGAACAATTTCTCGAAAAATAACTGTTAATTTAGTAATTCGTACTGGAGAAACAGTAAAGATA
>UCOK01005980.1:0-16471 GCA_900474325.1 Synergus umbraculus | reverse complement strand
TATAAATATAATAAATAAATAAAAATAATTTAATTTTTTAATTTTTGAATTTTTTAATTGACCTCTTGTAAAAAAAAATTTCCATAAAACTTTATTTAAATATTTGTATTATTAATTAGCATATTTTGGAATTCAAAAATTCAAAACTTTTATTGCTTTCACATTTATTATCTTCAGAATCTTTGTGTTATAATACTAAATAATTATTAAATTATTTTTGGTCGATTTGTCCCGACCAGATCCTGGCCGGAATCTAATCGGATACAGGCCAGGCAATTAAAAATTTTTAAATCGGGCTAAATAAGTTGTGGCCCTGTTTGGCCCGACCGGATCCCGATAAGAACCCGGCCAGACACCGTCCGGGCAATTAAGAAATTTTAAACCGAGCTAAATCAGGGTGTCCCGGTTTGGCCCGACTGGATCCCGGGGGGAACCCGTTCCGATCCCGACCGGGCTACTAACAAAATTTGACCCGGTCGGATTCCGGCCAGAAACCTTCTTCTGGCTGGGTCAAACCGGGCTATTTCTACACGGGACACACTAAAAATTATCTGATTCTTTTTGCGTGAAATACTTTTTCTAGATAAATAATTTTATTACAATTATATGAGCATGAAGGAAGACTTAAAAAGCGTATAAAATTACTTAAGTTTCTCTTTCCGCAATGTTTTTGTAACAAACTGAATTGGGAACGCGGTTATGTGACAGTTGAATAGGAAAGAATGTCACAATTGCAGAAGGGTACGCTCGAGTGACATTTAAATAGAAGAAATCTGCAATTTTAGCCGAAACAAGCGATTCGCGTGTACAATCGGTTGCGCTTGAACCAACATTTCCGGGTAGAGAAAGAGCCAGTACTGGGGTTTGTATTTTGTGTGTGCCTTCGCGTGTTTCCTGAAATAATTGGTTTGCCTGAATTGATTTGGTCTGTTAGCATCGCTTTGACCCTTACTCGCGTTGAATTGAAAGCTTATCGCACATAACACTGATCGATTTATCCAAGTGTTTTCATTAAACTATCATTACTCAAACTAGATTCGTGCGTCCTCGTAATATCTCGATTATCCGATACAGCGTTGAGTTAACGATAGATAAATTAATTTTGCTAAACTAATCATATTGCATTTCGAGTTTCCATCATATCACGAAATAAAGTAAATTAAAGTCAAGTAATTAAAGTACACAATTTGGACAATTTTCGTACCATAATTTTCGTGTTTGTTGATTTATGCTCAGATTAAAGATTTGTCTCTTGGCTCCCTGCTATCTTCCTTTTACCATTTTTTTTGCTTTTGCAGAAAGTTGAATTGTCGTCCGAACGGGCGCGTTATTAAAACAGACATCCAGGGTAAGACAATGGTCTACCATTGCCGATTGTGAGTAGTAGAGTTCTTCGCACGTCTGTCCCTGCCAGAGCTTTAGCTTCTCCTCATCTACCCCCGTCTGGCCTCCACAGTCAGGATTTGAATAATCGTGAATGCCAGGCAGCTGTGCATGTTGCAGGAAGCTCATTAGGCATGGCCCGAGGTATTCTGGCCCTTGCTTCCTTGCAAGCACGGCACGCCATCTAGAATCTAGACTCGCCTCTGTACCATCACCGTACCGCAAAATTCTGTCATTTCCCTGTTCATCGACAATCAGAAACCGACCCAGACGTTTCTGGAATTCCTTTTTGGTCCCTTTGTCTCTCGCATGTATTTTTAGGATACAATCATGTTATCATAATGTGCCTCTATCCGCTTGCTAAAATATGCTTCCTGAAGAGAGTATGCAGAGAGAGTTTCCTACGTTTTAATACGATTAATTTTAATACGATTATTACGATATTTTCACTAATTCCTCTGCTTTTCCACACAGAAAGATTTCGCTTGTTGTGCCATGAACTTTAATTGAAATGTTTGCATAACTGACTTTTGCTCATAATTTAATATCCACGAGTTATAATAATTTTAACATACATATATATGTGTATATATAATAAGAAACATTCCTTGAAATGAAAATCAGGGTGGCCACATGTTAGGAAAGTCAGGGAAAATAGAAAATTACATTTATGCTAACTATGTTATTTTTATCGAATTTATATAAATAATTTGATTTGTATTATTGTAATTTCAGATTCGAGACTGATTCCGGTGATATTCCTGTGAAATTTCTGTCTTCCTTCGGTAAGTCAAAACTATTTTCAAAGTATGTAAAAGAGAAATGATGATTTTGGTCTTACCTTCGATTTTAATATTCCGTATCTGAATACCAGGGTTGAGAGACTCTGAAACAAAACAAAAAAAGTCTATGAACAACAAAAAATGTAAAAAATCTATTAATCCGCGTGCAGTCATCTTGTCTGTGGTTTGAATGTGGCGGAATAAAGTTTTGAGGCCGGAATTTCCGGTATAAAATTATGCCCAACCGGTTAAGTCGCGACCTACGTTCAATGCGAGTTGCTCCTCCTGTGTTCGCATAAAATTACGACGCTTTATGACGGAAGTCACTCCCCATTCTTATTGCGACTTGCTCGAGTTCAAATGCAAATTTGAAACGAGCGCGCCCCATTTGTGCACAACTTACTCCCGTATCGCGCGACTGTTGCACGTGGGACTCTACAGAAAGTTAGAAGTTTGATAAGCGAAATGTTGTGCCCACTTGGGACGAGGACTGACGAGTCAAGCCAAAAGAGACTTTCTTCCCTCCTTGACTTGATGATCAGTTGCATAAAATACAAAACGTGTCTGTAAATGAGATTTCAATTGCCTCCTCCTTTCTCTTCTCTGCTCTCTATTTTTTCCTTACAATCAAGTAAATAAATAAGTAAATGATTAAATGTCAGTTCATTGAGTCGGTATTAATTTCTCTAAGTCTACGAAATAAGAAATAATAATTTTCAAACAGTAGAAGTTGGAAAGTTCTTGAAAAGGAATCGCATCATTTTTCAATGACATTCTTTATAATTACAGTACTTTCAAAGACTCTTGTGATTATAACTCGTGGCGCGTATTTTCCATACAGAGTTATTTTTTAAATTGAAGATTGAATTACATTTTTTTCTCATCTGGCGGAACAGGAAATTTTTTAGTAAAAAACTCGTAATGAACAGAGATACATAAAACAATGCTTCAATTTAAAAGAATGAGAACTGAACTTTGTAACTTTATATACAAAGTACAAATCTGCTTTGATATTTTTAAAAAAATTATTTTATTTTTCTTAAATTTAAATGTAAGATCTCTCACCACACCGGGATTTTATTACTGTAAAAATATAATATAGAGAGTACTCAGCATAAAAGTCTGATTTCGTTAAACGTGATCTTAACATAAAACATCCGTATTAATATTTAATAAACGTATTAATTATCCGTATTAATGTTTAATAATAAATATTTAACTTATGGTAATTACAACGCATTGAATGTAATAAACATAAATTTGATTTAGGAAACGCAAGTAAAATACAAATAAAGTTGAGACGAAAATAAAGTTAGAAAGTGGAAGGATTATTTAAATATTTAGAGATTCGAATAAAGCCAAGTTCTTAAACTTAGTCTCAGCACGTTTTATGGAGATCGTCAGTCTGAGAAATAAAATCAGTTCTCCGAAAGTATCACTCGCCTGATCGGTTCCGCAGTTTTACTACTGGTTAGCGAAGGACCCTTCTCAGTTGCAATGTACGTTTTTGCTCTTACAACTTGTACCCTGAGCGATCATCAGGAAACGAAACGTCAAATAATCTTTGCCAGTTATTGCCTCTTTTCGTTCGAGTAAACCTTGACACTGCAGAAAATCAGTTACCTATAACGATAACCACTATACTTTATCCAATAATTATTGAAAGCAAATATTACAATAATTTCTACTTGCTCAAAGACTGACGATTCATATTGTGAAGTTACCAGAGGTTCAAATTAAAAAAGTATACAAATTACAGAGGTTCAATCAAAGATTTTCTGAATTAAATTTAATCTTTTTCCAAGATCTGAGTGGCGTTTCTTCTTTAGAGATATACTTTTCTAGTTTTCATTGTCAAGCTTAAACATAATGCGATTTGAATTCACATCAAGCTGAAAATTGTAATGCGGGTACTTTTCAGTTGAAAGAAAAAGTTTTGTCATCGTTTGAGTCGTTACACTGGCACTCAATGCTTTCTCGGGAAAAAGTATATACGAATCTGGTATAATTACTTTGAAATACCCCGAGGCACATCTTGGCGACTCTGATGAGTTTCTGCTTCAAGCAATGATCCCTAAAGAAGACTTCAAGAAGGGTACATATCGAGTGAGAATTTCTTGAACAAGTATTCAGCAGCGCGAAAAGAAAGTCTCATAATGACTTTTATCTTCATAAGGATTCATTGATATTCAATTGGTATAGAATTTCCGCGAACATGAAAAATCTTCAGGATTTTAAGTCGGCATTCTAAATTCCTTAGCGTACTGATATTTTATATGGAGAAATTCATAATTTATATATGAATATTATTATTCAATATAATATTATTCAATTTTTCTTCTGTAAATTTATATATAGACAGTACAATTCATTTGTTAAAAAGAGTTTTTATAAAGTTTACGAATATTTTCTTTCTAATTAAAACAGATGTCAGTCAATGAAAATTACTTGTTAAAGTGGCCACGGCATTTTGAAACGCAATGGAGCGGCATTGCGTACAGGAGCCCAGAAATTTAATTAAATACCATGAATAGTATTGGCCGAAGGCCAATCTTTTCCTCTCCGTTTCTACGAAACTCGATTCTTCTCTGGATAAACTGTTCAAATACAGAAAGCATGCATAAAGAAGTTTTGGTTAAAATAAATTTAAGTTATTATTAAAGTTTTCTCACATAATGTTTCTGTGTTTTTTTTTTTTTATTTATGAAGGGTAATGAAATATCTATAAATGAACTTCGATATTAACTCGGTTGAAATACTCTATACATTTTTCATTGGTAAATAAAACTGACTTTAGAGCAAATATTTTCGATAATTAAACCACTTCGACGAAAGCAATATACACACAATTTATACTAATATAAATAATAATTTCAAATATGTTCGGTATTAAATTATCCTTGGAATTATCATATTGCAACAATACTGTAATTACTTTTATGTGTAAATAATTTTAAAGAAAGTATTTTAATTTTCAAATTTATTACTTTTTATATGTATTGCAGTTTATAATGTTAACGTAATTCAAATTTTTCAAGCCATTGTATATAGAAGATTTGTCAGGAATTTGTGGAGGTTTGATATATTCCAATATTAATCACGATCTCGTAAATTATAACACACAAATTTATTTCCGAAATTAGCAATTTCGATGCATAAATGGTGAAACGTTTTCCGATCGTGGGAATAAATAAATCAATCATGAGTAAATGACATTTAAATCCTTTTTTTTTCGTTTCTAAAGTAATTGAATATTTTTGTTAGTAAAATTGTTGAACATTTTTACGCTATGCCGATATAAAGTTATTCTTTAATTTCAATGATGTTTTCAATCAGCGGGAATTTAAGGAAATCCTGGAATTGTTTTTATTTTCGATACATTTCCAATTTGGAAGAATTTTTCCCAATAATCAACCAAAATATTTTTATTTGACACTTGCAATTTTTGTTAAATCTCTTAAAACCTTTTGAATTATTTTCAAATCCTTTAAAAACAAACTTTCTGAATTTTTTTGATATCACTATATTTTGCTAAAAATTAATCTTGAAAATAAATGCGTAAGATTAAATAAAAGATAATCACGCAGATTGAGAAAGGCAGAATTTAAAGACGAAACAACGCATCAATATATTTTTGAAATTCCGTTAAATCTTTAGTAATTCTTTATCACTTAAAATCTCTTAAAATTCCTTAAAATCCTTTGAAACGAAAAAAATGCGGGCATTTCGTGTGCAAAATTTATTAGAAACACCCTGTTAAAGAGTCTCTTGATTTATTGACAAGTTATTATCAAAGCCTTACTCACCTACATAGGCCAGGCTGATTGCGAATACCAAAGCTGACCTGGAAATTCTCTTGCATACGTGAATGTGTAATGTACATTGTGTAAATGTGTAAATAGTATGTACTGAGCCTTCACATGAAATTCAACATGAGCCACATCTTCCCTGAAAATGGTGTACATGGAGTCTAAGTGAAAGTCGAGGGGTTGAGATTCTCTTCTCCTCCTAAGGCTCTGCTCTCTATGGAGCTATTAACTAAACAATCATCCGACTCACTAAATGCTCTGAAACGCTATTACGCGCATGGTTGGTGGCCTGGGTTTTCTGGTAAATAATAAAATGTGCAAATAGTGGCGCGTGAGTAAGCAGAAAAATTCGCGGGATGCACGTCAGCTGGACGAGAAAGAGTGAGCGAAATGAGAAAGAAGGGAATGAGGTGTGGAGGAGGTTTGAAGAGAAAGGGATGAAATTGTGAATAAAAAAAAATAAAAAAATAAAAAAAAGAATCACAGACCACTGCGCTCACTTGGCTCGGCTGACCATAGCGTCCTCGTTCTACTGCATAAGCGCGCCACCACGTGTAATCCGCATATGGCTATAGATCGTTGCGTTTGCAGTTTGCCATAGTCCAAACTCTCCTGCACGCTAATATAGCCGGATGTGAATTCTGAAAGAGTGCTGAATGGCATTCTTCGTAAAATATGAATTGATACCGAGGATTTTATCACTTGAAATAGTTAAATGCATGCAATTTTAACTATAATAAAAATAATATTCAGAACTCATTTGTTGACGGGTGAAATAATCGGTTGTTGGGTTAATTAATAATAATTTCTATAATATTTTTATGTGACGCTTGCAACTTGCAACTTATGTTAAATCTCTTGAAATTAAAATCCCGGAATTCCATTTCAAAATGTGTAGTGGTCGCTATAGAAGTCTACAGTGCGCTACTTTTTTCTTAAAATTGAAATTAAAATTTTAATATTACAATGAACCAAGTAAGCAGAAAAATGCGGAAAATGTCCGGGAATTTCGTGAGTAAAATTTAATAGACACCCAGTAGAAGAGTTCTTGGGGCTTCTAGGTTGATAGAAAGAAGGGGTGTACTTCCGTCTAACCCCTACTTTCTCTAGAGCCACCTTTTCTTTCATTCTGTACTCTTTTCGGAGAGCCAGAGCCACAACACTCCAAAGCCATTATCGTTACCTCCAGCGTGGGTAGACACTTTGCGAGACTCTGGTATTTTTCAAATACAAAACATTCCGCGCATCGCCGGATGTTACGCCTGCAGTTGTACTTGATTCTTTCCGGACGTATGCGTGCTTCTGTGCCGAGAAAAGACAATGAGAGAATGCAGAGGAGGATCTTTTGTTTTCGGGGGTGGCGGGCAAGTGAAAATGATATATTTTTCTGGAGTTGCTAGTGGTGTAGCCATAACTTAGCATGAAACGCGAAAATTGAATTGCGTATTAGAAAATGTGTTTTCCTGGCGAAGAAAAGTGCACACGGAAATACTTTCCAAGAATAAACTTGTAGAGAGCTAAAATTTCTTATATCATTATTACTACTGTGAAAAAATAGATTTAATATTCGTATTTCTCATTTAATGGCGAGCAGTTCTGGCGAAACTTGCTAATTTTTAATCAAAAATTTAGCATGTCTCTGCCAGAGTTGTTATCAAAGTTCCTATTAATTTCGTTTCTTATTACTCCTTTCCTTCCTTTCATCCAGTAGTTAGTCACGAACCAAAGTATGCTCAGTCTGAACTAATCATTTTATACCACGAGTCGAGTATTGCAACTTTTTATATTTTTCCCTGAAATGAAGGAGAGTAGATAAATATGAAGAGCAGAGATGATTTCATTTCTTTTGAATTTTTTTTTACGTCAATAGAGATCAAAAAATTACCTCTCAACATTATAAAAGTTTTAATCAAAGCTTATAGTATCTGTAGGAAATCTGACTCAAAGAAATACATGCTTCATCGCACTTATAAATATGAACATAATACTTCGTTTTGACTTCATAACCATGTTTTCCTCAGATTGAGGCTGAATGGATGTGTGGATTGGAAAACGATACTAATTGGATTTAAAAAAAAAAATTCGCATCCATTTTGCGATTGGATTTCACCAACGGTTACTCGCGAATGAACAAAATTGATCAAGCAATTTACTTGCGCGTTATAATTCATTTGGAGAACTTGTGAGCGATTTCACATTCCAAGTAATTTCTGTTAGAGAAGTTAGCTGATTTCAATAAGTTAATAACAGGAGTACGATGTATTTTCGCAATTAAATTTCAGCGAAATTTCGCTGAAATCTAGATACATAGTATAAAGAGATTTAAGTTTATTTTAAAGAATTTGTAGTATGGCTAATGCTGAAAAGATGGAGAAAATATAGCTGGCAGTCGACATATCGACAACGAAAAGGGACAAATCCTACCTTGTTGAAGAAAAAAAAGTAAAGCCTCCTAGAAGTTTATTATCATTATTTGTCCACTGAAAAAGCCTTTGGACTATGTGGACTACCTCCCAGTGGAATAGTGTCCTCTCTGATATCAGATAATCCGGCAAACGCAAGCGACAAAGTCGCATAGTCGCACTTATATTCTGTTTCAGAGGTTGGAAGCTTGCTTTTCTATCATTTTGAATACCTCCTCTACTTTTTAAAACCAAAGCTCCTTTAATTTATTACCCTTTCTTACCACTTTCTACTGTATTTAAACAAAACTAGACATTTTTCTTATCAAACCTGATATGTATCAAACTCCGATTTGTAAATACATATATCAGCACTAATGATATTTAATTGATCTATTGATTTATATGAAAGATCTGACATTATATCTAAATATTCGTTTTCCAATTTTGAATAGAAGCAATTTATTTACGTTTTCTAAGGTGGTAGACTAACAATACTTTCTTGCGAAATAGTACGGTGCTTCGTCTTAGTATTCAGTGACAAGAGCTTTAGATTCACGACTGAAAAGAAACGTTGTTTCAATTAAAATTTTTGCCATTCGTCTTAGTGTTAGTGTAGTACTGCAGCAGAATAATATAAGCATTCCTTTATCGCAAGCAACTGGAATGTGTGTTCTTTTTTGACAAATAAGTCTTTTGTATTTAAAAAACGTTTATTCGGTTATGTGAGCTGTATATGCACGAGTTTATCAACTCGCTTTTCATGCTAAATTGCTTACATTCGTTTGATAGCATTCATTGCTCGATCTATCTGTATTGAATTTTGCAAACATTCCATTTCACTGGTTTTTTTTTGTTACATTTTCCACTTCAGTAATTTCAGTCAATGAAAAACTATGTATACTTCATGTTTGCCAAAAATACCGAGAATGACAAGAGAAAAATTTGTGAAAAGAAAAACTAGCTAGAGAAAGAAAGTATGCCCTCTTTCAATTGAAAGAAATATGCTAGACTGGATATTAGAAAAATCTTTTTAAAATATACCAGACAATTGGAATCTCGGGATCCATACTTTTAAATTTTGTAAATAATTTTGATAGAAACAAATTTATCAATTTAATGGGAATTTTCTATAAAATCATCTCAGTTTTTAAATGTAAGTAACCTTATTTATAAAGGTTCAAGCTCTTTTTGTTTTTTCCAGAGAAGTTTCGAATAAAATTAAGTTAAACTGACTTAAATGAATAGAATTTATCTTCCTTTGAAGCGAAATAGTTTAGGAAGCCCTTGGGATGTAAGGGATATATTGCGACTATAAGACATAGGACAGTAGGAAATTCTCAGTTTGCTGAAGCAATCTCTCGCGCGGCTATATGGAGCTGCTGATTGTGAATTGGGGTTGAGGATACTGGACGGAAAAAGAAGAACATAGACGTCGGTGCCGACAAGAGGGTGGGAAGGTATAAAGGGATAGGGGGCGGGGAAGTTAGGGTAGGTCGACTGGTCCATGGAAGTGGATTCGTGTTTGGACTTTCAACCTACTCTCGAATTTACTACAAGGATACGATATGTGTTCCAACTATATACATATATATATATATACATTCGATGTCTACACATGTATGGCTAGGAAAATACTACTAGGTGACTGAATTCACTTTTAAGAAAACGAAGCGTCGTTCGCATTGATGATAAAAAAAGTGTGTGGAAAGCTTAGCCTGGCACGCAGAAAATCTGGACCACTATTACTCTTCCGTATCGAAGAAGCTCGCTGATGCATCAGATTTTTCAATGTGTATGATTCAACTGCTAGATGCAGTTGCGAAATACCGCTTTGGACATTGATGACTGGAGACATTATTTATTAGAGGAGATATCCTAGCCTTTAGCTTTCCTTTTCTTCATCGATCTCTTCACCCATGGATGTTATGTATTTGAAGTAAATGTAATATTTACTGAATCTACTTTAATTGAAAAGTTCTTGTATATTTGGGTGGTTCAAGAAATTAGTTTTAAAAAATTGAAGGTGCTCTCAAAATTATTTGTTCCTTTTGAAGGAAAAAATATTTATAAATCTGAGCTAGAATCAAAAGTACCTAGTACTCCCTCATCTACCTTAAAACATTTTAAAGCTATTATTTTTGAACCACTCGAATGTTATATGAATTAGCGAAAAATGGGGGTTTTCTTCTATTGTTTACAGCTAATGATGTATATCCATTTTAGGAAGTCGTTTCTCAAAGAAAAACTTTCTTTAAAAGCACATGCTTTCACATAAGATTCATAAATAAATTTGATTTGTTAGGTCTCGAGTAAGTGCACCAAATAGGAAGTCGGTAGTTCCAAGATATTGCCTATTCAATATATTTTTGAGAAATATGACTCCTCGACTAGTAAAACTTGAAAAGTTTTGCGTCGTGAAAATTCAACGAGTGGGATCAGATGAAGCGATTTTCAATCGTACGCGAAAGGAAAATTTCAGTTTTTCCATAGGAATGGTTGCATTCCGAGAGTAGAGTGGATTCTTGACTGATGTTGAAGCTCCTCGAGCGTTTCTCGAGAGAAGTAGAGAAGTGTATACACCCCAGGATGGTGTGAACCTTCTGACGCCGGTTCGGTATCGGCTCACGGGCTCACCAGACCCACCCCCATAGGCGAAAATGTTAGGAAAAGCAAAAGCCCTATTCCTGCTGCAACGTGGAGCAGAGAAAGGAGAGAACAGTCGGGGAACGACACGTACAGAGTGCGGCAATTTCGCGCAATACCGCCGGCATACCCGGCGCTCCAGGAATGTGGCTTAGCATTTTCCAGCTGCCGCGACCTAGGTACAGACTACAGACCTCTTTGCGTATATTCTATTCGAACTAGCAGAGCATCCGTCAGTGGGGTTTATATCTCGACATTATCGTCCCTCGTTATTCTAACGGACTAATGACGCTCTCTAAATCCAACGATAATTCCCACAAGTGCTCAAAATTCCACTGCATTAGCTCCTTATTTTGTTATTAAGATTATTAGTCGCGCGTTTCACTTTTATGTTTTTAGGCCACAATATTTTTTTTAATGGCAGTTCTAAATATTGAATTAGTAATTATGAAACTGTTGAGGATGATGAGCTATTTATAAATTATATCACATTTTTTATATGCTTTTCAACTCCTTTACTAATTTTAACATATTAATTTCAATTGTTTTCGCCTCCAAACAATTTAATTTATGAATGGCTTTTAATTACACTAGCAAAGCAACATACGCGTTTGAAAGAATATCATGAAAGCGAGATTTTCGAGACATTTCGTTGCACTACTTTTTTAGAGAGGAATTTCAATAGGTTTCTAGGAATTTTAAGGGATTTTGAGGATTTTAGAGTAATTTTTTGCTAATTACAGGAAAGTAATAATGATTCGTGACTTCTACTCCTCTATTTTATTTTTGGGTCGAAGTTTCGTTATTTTAGTTACCCTTCATTCTTGTTGTTTTCAATTTCATTAAACTCAGAGAAATTAAATCCGTCGTTTCTAGTAGACCTTGAACCAACAAGTTCGTTACTTTTAGCGTACACTGGTTGAGCATTACTGTCTGGAAACCTGGGACGACGTAAACTCTTAGAGTAATAAATTACGAAGCGCAAGCCCTTAAGGATTAAAAAGCTAAATTTCCTTGTGCATGATCCTGTGAAACGGAAACCATAAAATTGGCCAGCTTTCCTACTTTTAAACAGTGGATCGTAGTCTCATCTTCCACTGTGCATAATTTGCATACATATACAGATATACAAAATGGAAATTTATTGGTATGATTAATGCCTTAATGACTGCAATTACAGTCTTAAAAATCTGTTTCCTTTTTATGCAGACTTTTGTGATTATTAAATTTGAATATTACTTCTCTTTTTAGAACTCCTTACATTGATTCACACAAGATTTAATTTTATTAATCTTTTTAAAAATGCTCTACAGTAAATGTAAAGTTTTAGTTTTCCTGGGATTTTTTATTATGACTAGCAACTATGGTTCACGTGATTAATTTCTACTTTTTCCACTCCTTTTGTTAAAAAGATTCAGAGGATTCTAGACAATTTCAAATTAAAGGATTTTAAAATGTTTTAAGAGATTTTCAGAGGTATGCAAAATAAATCAGAATTTATAATTTTTGAAATGTAAAAGCTATATGCTATATTTTATTTTATTTATATTAGCTAAATATTATATTTCTGAAAATTATTCAGTCCCATGAAATCTCATAAAATCCTTTGAAATAACGTGAAATCCTTTAACAGGACCTCAAAACAAATTTTGCCAACGAAAATAATCTGAAGATAATTTTCAAATCACAAAATTTGTCCAATTTCCAAAAAGCCAATCACATTTTCGATAACAATATCTTTGATATTTTTGAAATATGTGCACTTTTTAAAGATAGGAACATCTGCAGTATCTCACCAAGGTGCGTAAACAATGTATGAACCAGTAGAAAATGTACGTTAAAGGATATTACATTTTAAGCGACCTCTTTTTAATCCTATCTTCTAAGTACACAAAGAAAAGTACTTCTTTTACGGGCAAACCTACGCAGGATAACGGCAAAAAGAACAAATTTACCACGTTTCATTACTGCTGTACACATTTGAGCGAAAATATAAGCTCGAGAATGAAAAGTGCTCTCTTTTCTGGTGAATTGGCAATATACCACGTTTTCAAACGTGACGCCTTAACTGATCGTATACACTTGATGACAGTATGTAGAGGCGCAAGAGCGATCTTTAAGGGATGATAGGTGAGGCGAGAAAATGAAAAAGAATTCGTCATTTCCTTGGCAGAGCAAGATTTTACGATACTCTGCAGCAAAGAAATTTGTAGACGATCGTTTCATCGTAGCCATAATTCTCGAATATTACGTGCGATAGTGGGATGTCAATATATTTCGAGCGTGTTCACGCTTTAACAAGTGTAGACTGGACCCATAAGGCGTTCACCCTGCATTGAGACACCTGCATAGTTGCACATCCATGAAAATATGCGTATTCAAGCAATAGCTGTACTTCTTGTGCTTTTCCAGAGTGGTTTACGTAAAAGGACGCAGCTAGAAATTTTATTATCAACGTTGAGAGTTATGGTCAGTATTATCGCGCGAAAATGGGCGAGGTGCTAATTCAATTTACGTGCAGGAAATGCTTCGAGTTCGACGAGTTTAGTTTTCTTACAAGGTATATTGCAGCTGCTTTACTAAAACAGGTATTTTTATGTATACTGGAAAAAATGATATTGAGGCAAAGAAATATCGGTTCGATACATCAAACGGCGAATTCACTAGCCTGCAATTATATAATTCCATATACCGTTACCGATGAAAGACGTATTACATTTATTACTTAATCTTTATTGATTTAATTATAGATTTATTGATGCTTGGGAAAACAGTATTAGCTCCATTTTATGATATACTCTCTAACCTTGAATCAGTGAAATTTAACTGATTACCAGTTAAATTCCACTGATTTGCAGTGACTCTTTTCTCACGATTTTAATCAGTAAAAATTCACTGAAATTTTTAGTAGTTTAGTGAAGATGACTGAAAATCTCAGTGACTTTTGAATGATTCTCAGTGAACTTTCACTGATTAAAATCGTGAGAAAAGAGTCACTGAAAATCAGTGAAATTTGACTGATTCAGTTTTAGAGAGTAATTTCAGACTATATTCTCAGTTTGCAAGTTTTTTGTCTGCAACTCTAATAGCGACTCTGCTGAGTATTCTAAAAATTCCCACGAACGAATTTGGTTTCGACTTTATAGGAAGAAAAATAATGCATTATTGCAGCCTGAATTATTATTTACAAGCAGAACCTTGCATCTCATTCACTCAAACCCTCAGTTACCCACTTATTTTTTCCTACCTCTCCATTGCACTCCAGCCCTTATTTTTTATCGTTCAATTTCATCTCCATTACTGTTTGTCTTGATATTACCTCATTACTATCGTTTTCTTCTCAATGTTAAACCTCTCGTCCCAACCAGAAAATTATTTTTATAGGTTTAATTTATGAGAAAGTGCATCTCATAAAAATTCCTGTTATTTTCACAAATGATAGAAATTCTTTAAAAAATCGTTTGAACTTTCACCGAGGATAAGAAGCTGCAAATATATGTAGCCAGGGAGAGTCAGACACATCTTCTTTGAAGTCTTGTAAAATATTTTCATATTTTTCAGAAGCATTCTTCACCTTTCTTTACAACGTTCAACTTTTAACAAGATGTAAAAAGGAAACATTTTTTTTCTCTTGGTTTTGTATTTTATACATTATTTTATACAATATTTCACTTTTAGGACATATCGGGTCCTTAAATATTGTAAATTTGCTTTGCTTTCTTCAATCGAGATACTGGCTTTTTTTAGTGATTCGAGATGCGAATAGGAGTATAAAAAACTGCGCATATCACAGTGTTAAACTATTATATCCGGATACGAAGATCATTTATCGCTTTCGCTACCCGGGGAAAGTATAAAGCGTCAATGCCATCCGAGTGTATGCGTTTTATGGCACGTTCAGTTTTTTCACAGAATTTACGCATTTCACAGAAAGTGTCGACTACTAGTACTTCGGCGATAATGCCTTCCTTCACTATCAGCTTTTTATATGAAAGTGGCGATTGGTTGGAGATCGATTTTCACTGCTCGATCCGACATTTCTGCTCTCGTTTATCAAATCAAAAATATTGGATGAAGGCTACGAACTTTAAGATTTAAAATGGTTTCATTTTAGCCGATTTTTACGATCTCATTACGTGATACGGTCTTAGGGTCTTAATTTGTGTTTGATTCTTATAATAGAGAAAAGATAGCTTCTGAAAAGAAAAATCCGGAATTTAAGGAATTCCAGGAATTGTCCTTGGTATTATTTTTTACGAGAAAAGTGCATTTTCGATTTGAAAAAGATTTTTTCGAATAATCAATCAAAATATTCTTGACGTTTACAACTTTTGTTAAATCTCTTGAAATGCTTTGAATTTTCAAATCCTTTAAAAACAAACTTGGAAATCCCATCAAATCCGTAGAAATTCCATAAAATCACGTGAATTCTTAGAAATCCCATGAAATTTCTTAAAAATCCTTAAATTCTTCTGAATTTTTGAATGAATGAAATTGGCAAAACCATCATAATATATCTTCTTGATATACAATGCGTTACAGCGACATATTCACTTTACTGCCAGATCCCTGGAAGTATACTGGGTGATAATAATTTTATAGCGATGATGGGATTGATCCCTTATTCAATATTGTCCGACACATCTCGCCTCGTAGTCGCCGCTTTTCCGCGATATTTTCTCGGATACAACATCAGTGAAGATAAAAGAGTGTTTTATCAATTTTCATGCCCCACAATGGCCGTCAGTTTATTTTCGCACAAAATACTTTGTCAGTTTTCAACATCGGATATAGTAACGAATTACGCGGTTTGACCACTTACTATAGAATAGTGCGTGTGTAACACTGTAACACGTTTACTGTGGCATTTTCAGTACTAACTGCCGTACCGGCAATACAGTGCCAAAGTGCTCTCTTTTACGATAGGTTCGACTTTATATACGCCAAGTATAACGGTGTGTTCTTTGAAAGCCACAGCAGCGTCCATAATATTTCGTTGGTATACCATAGAGAAGACTAGGTTTATGGATAAAGTTCCTGACGGCCGTGCGCTCAATTTAAGCTAACCAATCGCATTGGTCCCGTTTCTAGTAGAAAATGATAAAACCTTAAGGTAAGGGAAGTTTCTCCTCTGATGTTAGATAGTAAGTGCACCTTTGTGATTAATATGGCTATCGACGAACTCGAAGGGAGGAGATATCGAGCAATTCTGTTACGATTCTTCTTTAGCTTTTAGATTCTTTCTTACAAGAAGCTCAAGTTGGTTAAACTGTCGGCAAATATGCTCTAGAAAGCTGTTCAAAGTACATACATCATATCGCTATTGTAATCAGAAACTCGGTCCAATATTATATAAGATGTAGACTGGAAATAGTTCAAAAGATCTTCAAAGAAAAATAATTTATTAATAATGCTTCTGTTATATATATATATATATATATATATATAT
>UCOK01005976.1:0-15008 GCA_900474325.1 Synergus umbraculus | reverse complement strand
GCCTTAGAAAAGTATAGGGTATAATCTGTGTAAGGTTTTCGGGTGTCCTGTGAATTCTATGATAGTGCAACTTATACTGGGATATGTGAGTCCAATAGTACCTTGTTAATCGGAAAAACTTCGATAACAGAGAGAAGGCCTTAGTAAAGTATAGGGTATAATCTATATAGAATTCCAGGCAATAAATTATTGAACTCAAAATCCACTTATCGAATCTCAAAACGATAAGAAGATTTTGATATGAAGATACAAAATTCCTTCAATGAGAACAGAACAAAATGCTTCATTCTTGTTAAAGGAAATTTGAATTGATAGGTGCGCGAGTGTCACGGTGTGAGTTCGCGAAAAAGACATGAGTTGCGTAAGTACCGTAACGCACATAAAAATTTCAGCCCAATAGGAAAGGCGCGTGCCTAAGGGTGAAGATTCCCCTTAGAACCTCACCGTTCCTCTTGGTAGGAAATTAAGGACTATTAAAATTAAGGATTACCAACAAAAGGGTAAGATGTATCAAAACAATTTACTTTAATCTAAAATAAATATGTTTCTTCCAATTCCCTATTTCTTTATTTTTGAATTCACCAGTTTCCTTATTTTCATGTAATTAAAAATTCGTAAACAAAAAGGACAACAACTCTCAGTCCGAGAGTAAGGGTCACGATCCCATATAAAAATAAACAAACCCATTTGGGTTTGGCAGTTTGTGAAGGCCTCCCCCGTAGGAAAAATTATTTAAATTTTGAGAACAGAAAAACCCGACATAAATAAATCTAAAAAAAAAATTTTAAATTACATTTTCGTACGTAACAGGCTGTGATACTGATTAAGCTGTGATATCAATTGACTGTGATATCATATTTTTTAATCTTTAATAAGTACTTTCAGATATTATTTATTTCATTGTTTATTTATTTTGGAAGCAAAGTGGTAATCGATAGGGACAAGTTTGAAGCAGGGAGTACGTTTTTCACGTTTTTGAAATTTTTCGAATTTAAAAAAAGACCCTATACAGTTTTATAGTAAGGTAATAAGTTTTTGAAATTCAAAAACAATTTCTTTCCGAAAGTTTTTATTTGTGAACTCAAAAAAGCTAGTGCCTTATACTCTTATAATATCATATTAGCGACTTTTATTTACATTCAAAAATATTCAACTCTGTATCGCATTTTCTTTTAAAAAGAAAAATTTTTCTTCTCTTCGTGGATTAGGCCTACAGGGGAAAAAAAAGAAAAAAAAATTAACTTGAAAAAAAACGCGCCTTAAACTCCACCTCCTCGGTGGTGTGGAAAGGAGTTTTATTAAAAATATTAGATTAAAGAGTAGTTTTCATTTGAAATTTGAATGAAACCTATTTTAAAAATATATTCATTTTGTAATTTTAAGATAAATAAATAAATATATATATTGGGTTAGTTAATAACTTTTTGGCTTTTTGTCTGAAAATTCCAAAAATAGTGATTACAATATAGACTAAGAAATATAGCATGAAAATAAATTGAAGTATCAAATGATTTAGTTATTATAATTTTAATTTTGCAATATACAAAATCAAGTAAAACATTGTCACGTCCGCGACGTCATTCTAATTAGTTTATTTATAAACATTATAACATAATTTATAACTTAATACTCATTGTAAGCCAAGAATACCAGCCACAATAATCAATGTTTCTTAGCTGGCATTTATTAATGTAAACCAACATTTATTCTAAAGTTTCCCCCAATTATTAATCTGTAAATAATATTTAAAAGATCTTGGATATTTTTAACTTAATATAAATAAGCCATCAATGACCCTTGCTAGAAGGAGTCACTCACTAAATAAATAAATGCCACCGGACCTGTCGACCCTTCGACACGTGCACTCTCTCACCCTCTTTCCAAGAAGACCTTGAATGATGCAACTTATAGAAAATATAAATGAAATCATCGCAGATCTACAGAATATTTTAGAATGTTCTAGAATATTCTAGAACATTCTAGAACATCATTGCACCCTAACCCTTTCCGGGGTGAGGAGATACAGGGGGTGCCCAAAATGATATATAAACAGAGGAATGATCCTCAAGATTCAGTACTTCTACTCCTCCAGCGACAACCCCGAAGTGCTCTACGATAGTCAGTCAGTCACCCTCAATCAATCTAGAATCTCTTTAAAAATTCAACCACCGAGTCTACGGTTCAGAACGAATCTTTTCACCACCACCGGAACTCTAAGTGTCATCGAAACTAACTTAGTCTTCGGAAGGAACATCGAACTTAGTGTCAAGAAGTGATCTCGAACTTAGAATGAAGAAACAATCATCAATCATCATCGAGGTTCAACTTATTTGAGAGTGCACATTCAACTTGTATTTTTCACCAGCCTGTAATATTTTCCATGTTGAATCCCGTGCGGATTTTCGAGTGAAAATCAAACCACACGAAATTTTTTAAACCTATTTCCGTGCGAAAATTCGCGCGAATTTTTCACCGCACTTGTATTTTTCACCAGTCTGCAATATTTTCTACGTGGGATCCCGTGTGGATTTTCGAGTGAAAATTTAACACGACTTGTAGTTTTTAAACCCTTTTTCCACGCGAATTTTTCACCGCACTTGTATTTTTCACCAGCCTGTAATATTTTCCATGTGGAATCCCGTGCGGATTTTCGAGTGAAAATCTAACGACACGAAATATTTTAAACCTATTTCCTTGCGAAAATTTGCGCGAATTTTTCACCGCAATTGTTTTTTTTACCAGCCTGCTATATTTTTCACGTGGAATCCCGTTCGGATTTTCGAGTGAAAATCTAAAACGACTTGTATTTTTTCAAACCTATTCCCAGGCGAAAATTCGCGAGAATTTTCGCACGGAAATAGGTTTAAAATATTTCGTGACGTTAGATTTTCACTCGAATTCGACATCAGTTGACTGTACCCTACAATCCAGAACAAAATGGATTGGCAGAACGCATGAACAGAACAATCGTGGAACGAGCAAGAACTATGTTGCTAGCTGCCGAACTTCCTAAAACCTTTTGGACAGAAGCCGTTTCCACGGCTGTTTATCTAATTAATAGTTCTCCAGCAAAAGGTATCGACGGAAAAACACCAGAAGAAGTCTGGAATGGAGAAAAGCCAGATCTAAGTCACTTGAGAGTTTTTGGTTGCCGTGTCTTAGCTCACCTTCCAAAGGAGAAAAGAAAGAAATGGGATTCAAAATCGAAAGAATGTATCTTTGTTGGATACGAAGAAAATACCAAAGGTTATCGCCTAATCGATCCGGTCACAAAAAAGGTGGTGAGAAGTAGAGACGTTGTTTTCTTTGAGACTCCGAGTAAACCGCAGAATAAATTTTCGCCTGGAATGGAGAAAATAAAAACATTTACTCCAGAACTCACTGAAGGTACTACTGAGGAACATCTCAACGTTAATGAAGAAAATGAGAATTCAGATGCATCCAGTCCCGAAGGATCTGTAATAAGTGAAGATATTCAAAACATCAGTGATGATTCGGAAGTTTTTGAATCAGCTTCAGATATTGAGGATGCAGTAAACATTCCACGACGTTCTCAATGAATACCACAACCCAAAAATTGGGATGAATATATCACCTATTTAGCAGGCGAAACAAATCCATCCGACCCCCTAACGGTTAAAGAAGCTTTGGAAAGCGCAAACAAAGATTTGTGGCTAGCTGCCATGAAAGAAGAGCACAAATCTTTAATCAAGAATGGAACATGGATCCTAGTTGAGAAACCGAAAGACAGAAAAATTTTGAACACAAAATGGGTGTTTAAAACTAAGCGAAACTTCCAAGGGATTATTGAACGTTACAAAGCTAGGGTCGTGGTTAAAGGTTTTGCCCAGATTGAAGGTATAGACTATACGGAAACTTACTCTCCTGTGGTAAGATATAGTTCTATCAGACTTTTATTTGCTCTCGCAGTAAAATATAACCTTCAAATGGACCACATGGATGTGACAACTGCATTTCTTCATGGATACCTTGAAGAAGAGATTTAAATTCAGCAACCTGAGGAACTTGTGGAAAAGGGACAAGAATCTAAAGTTTGCTTACTCAAGAAAGCGATGTATGGATTAAAGCAAGGAAGCCGTTCTTGGAACCAAAAACTGAACAAAGTTCTCAAGAAAATGGGTCTAAGACAGTCAAAAGCAGACCAATGCATTTATTACCAAAAATGCAAAAACAGAATCGTCATCGTAGCTGTTTATTTAGACGATCTCCTGATTCTTTCAAGCCACGAAGATCTAAAACAGAGAATCAAGGAAGAGCTTAACAAAAACTTCAGTATGAAAGATCTAGGAGAAGCATTTCATTGTTTAGGACTCAAAATCACAAGAGAATCGGAACGGGGAATGCTGTGGATTGACTAATCGACTTACATAAACGAATTGCTGGCAAGATTCAACATGACTGATTGTAATCCAGTCAAGACACCTCTGGATCCTAATAAAAAGTTGTCTCACGATATGGAACCAAAGACAAAAGAAGAAGCAGCAGAGATGAGAAAAATTCCATACCAAGAAGCTGTCGGCAGTTTACTCTATCTTTGTCAAGGAACGAGACCCGACATTTCACATGCGGTAGGAGTTGTAAGTAGATTCAATAAAAATCTAGGTAAGGCTCACTGGACGACTGTAAAAAGAATTTTCAGATATTTAAAGGGTTCAGTTAATGTAAAATTACAATTCGACAAGCAAAGCAGTTCTTGTCTTGAAGGTTTTAGCGATGCAGATTGGGCCAATCAAGTAGATAATAGACATTCAATTACAGGCGTAATTTTTAGAATGCAAGGTGGCTCGATTTCGTGGTTTAGCAAAAAACAAAGAACTGTAGCTCTTTCAACTATTGAAGCCGAGTATATGGCGTTATCAGCGACATGTCAAGAAGTCTTATGGCTGCGTGAATTACTTACAGACTTAGATCCGGAGGCAGTATCGAAAGCTACCAATTTATATTGCGATAATAAAGGTGCGATTGATTTAGCGCGAACCGCTGGATACCGACAAAGAACGAAACATATAGATGTTAGGCACCATTTCTTAAGGGAACATATAGAGCAGGATGAAATTAATATTGTTCATGTTAGTACAGACAATATGGTAGCGGACTCTCTGACAAAAGCTCTATTCACACCAAAACATTTGTATTGTTCAGGAGAAATGGGCTTAATCATGTAAATAAGAAATATATGTCCACGGGAGAGTGTTGGTGTGATGAACATAATTTGTATTTACGCGGTTTATTCGATCTTATGTTGGTAACAATAACTATATCTAGTTTCTTATAGTCCGTTTATTTGGCTACACTTCTTTCACTACTACCTTTGTATGTTGGTTCCTTCAAATAAAACGTCTTGTGTACGAACTCTCGTTTTTATGCTAATTTCACCTAAAAATCATCTCCCATTAAGGAACCGATAAGGCATAAGGTCTACTATAAGAATATCCATTCACTGAGCAAGGACCAGCCAACAAGGAGGAATCGTTACAACTCTAGGATATACTACTCAGTCGTGTGGCCGGAAAAAAAGTTTAATACACGACTGAGTAGTGTATTGGCGCGATCCATTCGTTTCTTCACAGTATCGGTTACTGTGGAGAAACGAATGAGTCGCGCCGATACACTACTCAATGTTGTATTCAACTTTTTTCCGGCCACGACTGAGTAGTGTATCGTAGAGTAATGGTTACTGTAGCGTTTTGTCAGTGTAAGATCAAAATTTAATTTTGGAACAACTAATAAAACTGATTTTATATCTTGATTACCAATTTTTAATTTTAATAAAATTTGTTCTTTAATTTTATGTGTTGTTCCGCCAAACGCGCTGTATAATGTTACATTAGATACTGGTAAAATTGAAACTTCTTTTTTATCTAATTTTCGGACTAACTTTTCGGAAATGCAATCCACCCCTGATCCAGTATCGATAACCGATTCTATTTATCCATTTTAACATTTTGCTTCAATCATTGAACATTCATATTTGATTACTTTATATTCTTTTATTTTTCTCTCATCGGTTTCCCCATTTAAATTGGATGCGAGGTCCTCTACTATATTGCCGATCCACCGTCATGTAATCGGACCTTCATTACAGTCGTGATTTCGTTTAACTCATGTCTATCGAAAATTTCCTCGATTTTGTCATTTATTTCATGATCGCTGTCATTCTTATCTTCAAATATCTCGCTATTTATAATCGCTACTTTGTGTCTTGGTTCATTATATTGACTTTGTTTGTTGTTAAGATATACCTATACATTGTGACGTGGTACATTTTATAAACGCTGACGTTGCCCAAAGAGGACCAGACATTCTTACAGATTCAACAGCATGCAGGAGGAGATGAACATTGAAAGTCATTTTCCCGGTTCCGTACAAATTCTCAAAATTCGCAACGAAAATCATTAAATTTTCTTCGGTTTTATTTAAATCATCCACGGAAGTGTCATTTTCTAGCAAGGTGTAAATTGAGTTCACAAAAAGAGCATAGTGGGCTAAAAAATGTTCTGGTAAGAATTTGCTTAATATTGGTAAGCTAAAGAAAAGTAGCCAACATTTCCAATGAGTAGCCTTCCATACACCTTTGCTTGATATTTTTTCAGGAAGTCGGCGCAAATCTCGTAGAGGTTGTATAAGCATTATTAGTTCATCAATTACCTTTCGCTGAGAAGGAGAAAAAACCTCTTTATTCCACGTATTCCAACACTGCTCGCTTACGCCCAAAAGACCATTATGCAAATAATCTAAAGGAAAGCCCCAAACCATGTCTATATTTGGGGTAGAAGAAAAGGCTGATTCTCCATTCACTCCTCGAACAGACTTACCATTCCTTAGAACATATTCTACATCTTTCATATGAGAAGCGTGAGATCTTACTTTCGGTTCCTCCTCTAAGAAAGGATGTCTTATGCCACTTTCTCGAACATACAGACCTCCATGATAGTAATAGCTACAACCACAGTATCCATTAAACTGATATCTGTTTTGTAATATTGGCCGACCTACAGAATCCGCAACAACACACAATGGAGCGAATTTTAATATAACTTCTCCATCATGATTCGGAAGGTTCAGTCGAATTCCTTCAGAATAAAGGCATATGACTTGTGTCGTGAACTCTTTTATAAAAAGATTCATGAGGTCAGAATTAGGTTCAGAACGAAATACCATGATACCGCCTAACAATACATATTTGAATCTTAAGTTTAAAGGCAAGAAATTTAATACAAGTTGTAAAGGCCAGAAACCTCTTTTAGTTATGTGAAAAAGAGGCGCACCATCAGTGCTTAAATCATACGTTAACATCTTCGGTTTTAATTGAGATGTTTTTTTTAACAATTTCGAATCCTCCACATCCCGTACGTCATTGTTAAGTTGGTCTTTGGTATTACAGATAATTTTCGAAAGGATAGAATCAGCAACTTCTTCATTTTGTAATAGTATTTCTAATTGATATTTTAAATCCACGATCACAAAAAAATTTGTATTACCAAGACTAATAGTGTGCTCTATTTCACATTTATCACAAACCTTCCTCTGGCTTTTAATACGTTCCTTGAAGGAAGAATGCAACAATTTCTCTTTTTTTTACATTTATCGCAGTAGAAATGATACGAAATTTTGTCAGAAGGTGGATCGATTGAAATTCCTGAAAATCCAATGAAATCTCGAAAATGTCTTAGAATCCCTTAACGGTGTTGGAGCATTTTCAAACCACTAAAAATTAATGTAGACTTTACTCAAATCCGCCATTGTGTTCACATCTTATCAATACGCGGTGTTTGAGGTCGCAAAAATGATGTGTTTGAAGTGTCGTTTTTTTTATCGACAATATTTTGGTTGTACGACAGGGGCTATCTGCTTATTTTCTGCAAAAAGAAATTTGTTTGGCTAAAAGCCCGAGCACTTACGAAAATCGTGTAAAAAAAGAAGTTTTATAAATCGCGTACTACACATGTGCTAGTTATTTGAATAGCTACTGGACCTGTCAGCTGTTTCGCAGGGTCGCCAATTGACCATTATATATAGCATTATATTTACCATTATATTGCCCTTTTTCAAAATTTAAAATTTCTTAAACATAGTAAAAAACAAAATTTTTACATAATTCTAGTTCGGACGGTAAAAGGATATCCTTGTCCTATTATAAAAAGAACATACTTTCAGATAACTTAATACCGTTACCTCAATTTCTAACGTTAGCGTTACCACTGGTTACGAGAATAGTTACTGGACCTGTCAGCTGTTTCGCAGGGTCGCCAATTTACCATTAGTCTAATGGTAAATATAATGGTATATATAATGGTAAATTGGCGACCCTGCGAAACAGCTGACAGGTCCAGTAACTATTCAAGTAACTAGCACATGTGTAATACGCGATTTATAAAACTTCTTTTTTTTACACGATTTTCGTAAGTGCTCGGGCTTTGAAGTGCATAGCGAGATTCGGAAAATTTTTCTGAGTGAGTGAAGCACCCTTGGAGTGAAGTTTTGTGCCTTTTTTGCTCGGACAGGGACTTGGCAAAATGTAAGTACTGTTTACCTGCACCCCTCAACTTGCGTCTCCTCACTTGTAAAAATTCACTTTTTAGCCAAACAAATTTCTTTTTGCAGAAAATAAGCAGATAGCCCCTGTCGTACAACCAAAATATTGTCGATAAAAAAAACGACACTTCAAACATATCATTTTTGTGACCTCAAACACCGCGTATTGTTAAGATGTGGACACAATGGCAAATTTTAAGGCATTCCACAGATTTTGCTATTTTTCTCTGTTTGTTTACATGTTTTCATGAAATGCTGCAACAGGCTTAATTCATTAAAATAACTTAATATCCTATTAAATATCGTTAAATCTCCGAAAATTACTTAAAAATTCATGCAATTTCGTAAAATCCTTTAAAATTTCATAAGATTCCTCGAAATGCCGGGAATTTTTACAATTGGTAAGACGCAGGTTAGAGTGGTGCGGGTGAGCAGTACTTACATTTTGCCAAGTCCCTGTCCAAGGAAAAAAGGCACAAAACTTCACTTCAAGGGTGCTTCACTCACTCAGAAAAATTTTGAAAATTTCACTATGCACTGCAAAACCCGAGCAATTACGAAAATCGTGTAGAAAAATAAGTTTGATAAATCGCGTACTAGACCTGTACTTATTATGTACTCGGGTTTTACAGTGCATAGCGAAATTTGTAAAATTTTTCTGAGTGAGTGAAGCACCCTTGAAGTGAAGTTTTGTGTCTTTTTTCCTTGGACAGGGACTTGGCAAAATGTAAGTACTGCTCACCCGCACCACTCTAACCTGCGTCTCATCAGTTGTAAAAATTCCCGTTTTAGTCAAACAAATTTGTTTTTGCAGAAAATAAGCAAGATAGCCCCTGTCGTACAATCGAAAAATTATCGATAAAGAAAATGACACTTCGAACACATTATTTTCGCGGCCTCAAACACTGCGCATTTCTAAGATGTGGACAAAATGGCGGATTTGAGTGAGTCTACATTAATTTTTAGTGGTTTGAAAATGCTCCAACTCCAAAATACCTTAAAATCAGATGAAATTTCATAAAATGCTTAAAAATTTCTTAAAACTCTCTCAATTTACTTAAGGGGGTATTCTAGTCTAGAATTAAAAAAAAATCGATTTCTTTTTTACATTATCATCAGAGAAGGTATTAGATTTGTGTAAAATTTGACCCTCCCCCCCAGTTTTTGTCAAATGTCCACATTTTGGGACCCCCTGAATCCGAAAAACATGTTTTTACGAATGTGTCTGTCTGTCTGTCTGTCTGTGTGTGTGTCTGTAGATTTTTAGTTTGTGAGCACGATAACTTTCGAAAGAATTGACCGACTGGATTTTCCTTTGATATACTCTTTTAGTATCCTAAAATGAAGGTCAAGTTCGTTAGCCAGCCATTTTGGATAAAAATTCAAAAAGTTGGAGCATTTTGAAAAATTTTGAAATCACTTTTTTTTCAATTTTAAAATTCTAATCACGGATGTTCGGAATACTCAAAAATTTGAACAATTTTTCTTGATGACTTTTATGGATAAAAAAAAATTCAAAAACTTATAACATTTTGAAAATCAAAAAAAAAATAAAAGAAAAATTAAATTAAAAGTCAAGCAACGCACGATATGAAAAAAAGTCTAAAGATGAAAAATGTTTCTTGTTGAACACCCTCTAGGATAGGCATAACAACTTTTTGAATTTCCTTAAAAAATCGAAAATTCAAATTTTGAGCTAAATAACACGAGATACATAGAACATGATAAGAAAAATAATTATTGGCCTTAAAAAGATCTACAAGTTCTCCTTTGGCCATTTGTCAATAGGATGAGTAGTTTTCGTTTTTATTATGAAAAATATTGTTAAACAGAGTCGAGCGCGAAGCGCGAGGTTTAAATGAAATATCGAGCGCGCAGCGCGAGTGCCCTAGTAAGAATGTGCTCCTTAAGGTCGATGAAACCTTAAGTAAATTAGTTTTCGTTTGCATTCCATTCCATTTTGTAGTTATTTAAATAAAAATAGGTGCAAGCGTCCCAAAGGGCGCAAGCACCGCGAAGCGCGACGTGTGTATGAGAATGTGCATATTTTTTCAAAGGTTAGGCTTCCAAGAATATATCCTCCGAAGTATTTTTTATAATTTCGATTATTGACAGAGTTATAGCTTTATAGTGACATAGCGAGTGTGCCGGCCCTGCCGCGTATATGAGCTTGTCTGCAGTTGTTTCATACATTGTTTGATACATTGTATGCTCATACATTGTTTCCAATGTATGGAGCAGGAATCTCCGATTAATGAAATTTGAGTGCAAACTGCGTGCAACTTTGCTCAAATCTTTCAACACGTTTTTCACAAAACTACTTTTTCCAACACGTTTGACATGATTTCTCAAGTTCTAATGAACCGATTAACATGACAAAATTTTATTTTTTACTATTTTTAAGAAACTTTAAATTTTGAAAAAAAGGCAAAAAATCACGTTTTTTCTTCAAACAGTCGCCATTTTGTGAAAAAAAATTTTTTTTTCTTTTTCCCTAGTTCAGACGATAGCGACATTCTTACTGATTAAGAATCTTTTTTTCCGACCACCAGAAGTGTTGGAATCGTGCCAATACGGACACGATTCTTGTTCAATTTTTGTCCGATTGTCTTGAAATTTTAATCGCAACTTCTTAGATAGATTTTCTGTCGAAGTACACAGGATTTTAAATTTTATTTAAAAATTCACAAATTTGTAGGAATTACAATAGTTTTTTTCATTTTTTAGTAAAAAATCGACTTTAAATTGTTAACTACAGAAAATCTATCTGAGAAGTTGCGTTTCAAATTTCAAGTCAATCGGAAAAAAATTGAACAAGATATGCTGCGCACCGATTTCATCCTCCAAAAAATGTTTTTTCGTTTCTTATACTGCCACGACACCATTTTGTCGTAAATACATAAATAAAAAATATTGTTGAGAACTTTAATATATATGTAATAAATCCCTAAAATTTTTTTTTATCCACCACATACAACTCGAGAAAAAAATTCACAAAGAAAAGCTTCTTTTTTCGACGCGTATTTTTATGTAATTACAATTAATTAATTGTAGCAATTAAGTAAAAGAGAAAATATAGCGAGAACATGAGCAAATTCGTTTCTTTATTTATTTTTAGGTACCTGTCCTTTTCGATGTTTTATATTTTTAATAATTAATTACTCATTAATTTTAAAAGTTTTATTATTTTTTTCACGTTTCGTAACTTGTGGGACTGTTTTGTATTCTATGTCTATGTTCAAGTTTTCATTTCCACATAAAAATTTTTCTACTGTTTAATCGAAAAATTGAGGATATTTAAAAGATACACTTATCTCCCGATCGACGACACTTTTCACGCTTGGCTGATTCTGCGCCCCCCCCCCCCCCGAGCGTCTCTTGACAGCCAATAATAAAGTGCCGGCGCTCGAATTGACCTCGAAGTCAGCGGCGTATTTTGTAGCCTGCGTAGTATATAGAAATTAGCGAATTTGAAAGTATACATATATGCGGTCCTGAATGGTGAGATCAGAGTGCTCGCCCGATCGACGGCACTCAACCGCTGAGCGGTGCCGTCGATCGGGAGATGAGTGTAACTTAAAATCTTAATTGCTTAAAAAATCAACAATTCTAAATTGAGAGAATGACTATTTTCGTTTTCAAAAATATTATTAAGACAGAATTATACGAATTTTACAGAATTTATTGAAATTTATTCTGATTTTCAGAAATTTTAAGGGATTTTACCATTTTTTGGAGTTTTATAAAATCAAAAGAAATTTAAAGAATTTATAAATCTGATAAAGAGTTTTCATTGGATTTTCAGGTAATTAAAGGAATTTAACGAGATTACATGGGATTTTAAATAATTTTAAAGGATTTAACGATATTTTGTATAATTTTAGGCCAGATCGAGAAATATCAAAGTTGTTAGCCATATATGGCGATTTTCTTTAAACTAGGAGAAATAATAGTGTTAGGTGAGACATTGTACTAAAATATTTTTCAAAATATTTCAAAATTGTAGGAATTACGTCACTTTGAATTTTTTTTGAAAATACTACAGCTCATATATTTTTTAATCGATTTTAACAAAATTTATAGGTCTTTTGTAGAATTTAGTGCACTTTTTTCTGTAAAAATTTAGAAAAGAAAAATTCAAAATTTCATGTAAAAAAATGCAAAACAATATTTGATTTTGATTTTTCATTTCGAGCTCGTATTTTTTTTGTACCTTTTCTCATACAAATTATTCCTTATGATTTTATCTTTCATTTAATTTCATTTCATGATTATATCTTTCATTTGCACTAAGAACAAATTAGCAAATGTATTTCCCTACACTTTCTCTTAAAAGGATTATAACAGCGAATGACTGGCAGAGCCATGGTATAAATATATAAGTTACAAAATTTATTTGTATTAAGAACAAATTATGTGCAGAAAGTGTAGGGAAATACATTTGCTAATTTGTTCTTAGTGCAAATATATTTTGTAACTCGGCGAAATTTTGCTTTACCACGTTTTATCCAATGGCCCTTTCTGTTAAAAGGATTATAACAGCGAATGACTGGCAAAGTCATGGTATAAATATAAATTTCATACGATTTCATATTAAAAAAATATTTAGTCACCTGGCTTTAGTCACTTTATCACGATAAACTGAAGAAACTAAGCAAAAAAAACGACAATAACATAAACATCTATGACTAAATTCGCTTTAAGCATCTTGAATCGGCCGTTGCACGGGATAGTGGACATGCACGCTTCAGCTTAAAAGTGCATAACTCGGCAACCAGAAGAGGCTACAAAGTGTTTTTTTTTATATGAAAGATAAAATCATAAGGAATAATTTGTATGAGAAAAGGCACAAAAAAAAAAATACGAGCTCGAAATGAAACATCAAAATCAAATATTGTTTTGCATTTTTTTACATGAAATTTTGAATTTTTCTTTTCTACATTTTTACAGAAAAAAAGTGCACTAAATTCTACAAAAGACCTATAAATTTTGTTAAAATCGATTAAAAAATGTATGTTTTATGTACTTTTATAATTTTCGTAAAATTCATCTTTCCAATATAACTTCTCAAATATTAAAAATTTAAAGCTGATGTAAGGAAAATGAAGATTTCTTTCATCGAGACGAATCGAGTGACCTGTATGATGAATGCATTTAATTGAGAAATAAGAAAGTTATGGTTAATTGTATTTTTAAAAAAGTAATTTTTCGACTATAATTTCTGAAATAATTAAAATTTAAAGCTGATGTAAAGAAAACGAAGATTCTTTGAGTCTAGACGAATCGATTCACCTAAAAGATTAATGCATTTTATAAAAAAAATAAGAAAGTTATGCTTTATTGTAATTTTCGAAAATGAAATTTTTGAATATAACTTCTCAAATAATCAAAATTTAATGCTGATGTAAAGAATACTTAAAGCTTCCTCTATGAGAAAGCAAATCATATTTGCTTACAGGAAGCAAAGTGCTCATTGAATGAGTACAAAAGTTGATACAACTTGACAGCTAGTTAATGATATTTTGTGGAATTTTCAGGAAAATCAAGGAATTTCATTTTTTTATATTTAAAAAACTAGGGGTACCATTGTGAGCACACATTCTCATCACATTATGCGCGCTTTCATTCATTTTTATATACTTTTATTTAAATTTCTTAAGGTTCTATCGAGCTTAAGGAATACATTCTCAACATAGATATTCATAAGTTAGAAATTGAATTATTAAAAAAATAATCATATTAATCCTCGTATTAAAAAATGTTCAAGGGAGAATTTGTAGATCTTTTAAAGATCAATAATTTGTAACAATTCCACCTTATGTGGGCTGACTGGTCCTCGCTGAATGGGAGTGGGACGGTTCCTGAGGGAGGCAAGTAATTACGCAATCGATTAATTAACAATAACAACGTTTATTCAAATCAAAAAGGAAGGGATTGAAAGATAATATCGGTTCCCGGCTACGGAAAGACTCGACACAATACAAGTTTGTTTAGTGATAAGAAAGGCTCGATATAAACTAGATCATGTTCATCGCAAACCGAGAAAACGATAAGTCTCTTTCAAGCAATATACGTACACTTGTGATAAATTAATTATGAGTTGAAACTTAAGAAAACCGAAATTATGAAGTTTCGCACGAAGTTGAACCCTAAAGAAAAAACCCTCTCTTGGTCCTGACTAAGCGTACATTATTCTGATTCAAAAACCTTTAGACTCTACAATTAACTAACTGCTCAGCCCTGCGCGAACTGTTACCCGTTGCAAGAGAGAGCAACGCAAATTAAAATTAAATGAATACCGCGATTTGCGCAAACTAATTCGAATTATCACGAACCGTGTGAAAAAGAATCTAAACCTCCGATCCGCAACGAAACTAACAGCGATACTCTGAATTTGTCCCTAGTTCTAGTAATTTCCAATAACTCACAAATCTAAGGGTGCCGTCCTATGG
>UCOK01005873.1:780-10780 GCA_900474325.1 Synergus umbraculus | reverse complement strand
TATATATATATATATATATATGTGTGTGTTAATAAAAATTTCATTTTTACATAAATTAATATAAAATTGTTTATTTTGTCAAAAATATATTAATATAAAAGTAATATAAAATTGATATAATATTTATCAATATTAATTTTAATTATAATATTATACTACTAATATTTATCAGTGTAATTTATAATTGGTATATGGGGGATTTCATATCATGTGAACACACTTTTGAATCCGATGTCGTCCGATCGGGCTTAAACTTGCATAAAGTTTAGTCCTATTGATTAGTAGTTACCACACTAAATTTGAAAGAGATCGGTCAAAAACTTGCCGAGTTGGAGGGGGTGGAATTTTGACATTTTTGTCAAACAGCCCCTGTTTCGGATCCATGTAACTAATAACCTATGGCATTTAGAAAATGTTGTCCAACACGTTTTCGACAGGTTTTTCTTCAGTCTTTAAAACAAAAAAATATAAATATTTTTTAATCAAAATTTGACCGATTTTTTTGAAAATCAAAAAAAAAATACGTCCCTTTTTGAGATACACGTATCTCAAAAGAAAGCTCAAGTCTTTTCCTTTAAGAACTGTGAGGTCCAAAATTGGGATGAGACTTGCTTATCTATCAAAAATAACGTCGAGTATCTCGAAACACCCATGACCCTAGCTCTCGAATGTTCTTAAGTGGAGTCCATGTCAAGTGATCACATAACTTTTCGTACTTGAATGGGATTTGCGTGCAATTCGATGCAATCAGTCCTTTAGTAGTCTAGAAAAACCACAATATTTTTGAAAAATTCCAAAAATTGGCGAGGATATGGGACTTTGAAATTTTTTGGACCTTTTGTCTGGAAACATCATATCTCTGGTTGGAATTATTCGATTTAGCTTTTTAAGGTCTCAAATTTTTTTTAATAAAACGTACTTTCATATCAAAAGAAATTCAATGTGAAAAAAAATTTTTTTGACTTGTTTTTGTAAATTCAAAAAACCAAAATCGCTTTTTTGAAAAAAAGTAATTTTTTATTTTTTTTATTTTGTTGACAAATAAAGGTCTACATGTACTTTACAAGCTCTGTACGAAAAGTTATGTGATCACTTGACATGGACTCCACCTAACAACATTCGAGAGCTAGCGTCATGGGTGTTTCGAGATACTCGACGTTAATTTTGATAGATAAGCAAGTCTCATCCCACTTTTGGACCTCACAGTTCTTAAAGGAAAAGACTTGAGCTTTCTTTTGAGATACGTGTATCTCAAAAAGGGACGTATTTTTTTTTTGATTTTCAAAAAAATCGGTCAAATTTTGATTAAAAAATATTTATATTTTTTTGTTTTAAAGACTGAAGAAAAACCTGTCGAAAACGTGTTGGACAACATTTTCTAAATGCTATAGGTTATTAGTTACATGGACCCGAAACAGGGGCTGTTTGACAAAAATGTCAAAATTCCACCCCTTCCAACTCGGCAAGTTTTTGACCGATCTCTTTTAAATTTGATGTGGTAACTACTAATCAATAGGACTAAACTTTGTACAAATCCCCCATATTCTCGTTTGTCCTATAATATTACCAATATTCAATATTCTTTTTACGTAATATTAAAAAATTGTTCATATGAATCAACAAAAAGTCTATTTGAAAATCTTCAATTGAAAAGGAATTAGACTTATGGTACAACGGGGGTTCGGGGGGCTTAGCAGGGAGTTTTATGGGTGCACTCAGCGGGTAGAAGAGTGCGAGGGAAACTGAATGCGCGCCTCTACATTCTTCATGGGCAACTAAATGCGGGAATAAAAGAGTGCAGGAGGAAACCTAAACTTTCGATTGACGAGCCTCCTCGATTTATGTTAGGTAACTAATCGAGCACCGCGTCTACTGTAATAATATCTTTGACTCAAGTGTCGTCCGAGGGTGTTCTAGTCAGTGTTCCCAGATCAGGGGTATTTTTCTCACTCGCTCTCAAGCAAGTGACGTCACATGGTATTAGAGTGAGTGAGAAAAATACCCCTAAACTGGCAACACTGGTTCTAGTCGGGGCCCCATGCAGGACCGTACATAATAAATCTGCCTAACAGTTCGGCCGTCCTGACAAATAGTTCAAACTCGAACTGAACTTAAATTTAATAATTTAGTGACAATAAAATGAATTAAAGCTTACAATACAGTTAGTCTGGACACCAAAGTTTCAAATTACAAGCTTTCCAGGTTGCGGTATATGGTCTCCAAGTGAATTGAAAATTCTCTACATCCTCCAATACATAGCGATCATTTCTTAAACTCTATCTATTTCGGAAGGGCCTTTCCTGCGCGGAAAAATTTTCTTTGGAACCCCAGGTGTCGAATCATAATTTGTTATAACGACGTAAACGCCAACCTTATATTTATAAGCCTCTTTACTCTTCTTGTTTAAAATGTTATTTATAATACTTTTGTAGTTTTTCGATCTTATCCTTTGCTTTAGATCTAAGTTCCTCTAAATCGCGTGTTTCTCCATCGGACCCAGTTTGCTCTAAAAATTCCCCAATAGTATCAATGACTTTACCTCTTTGAATATCGCCGAAAAGTAATTTGCTTGGGATTTCTCCCGTAGACTTATGGATGGTATTATTTAAAGCAAACTCACCCTCTGACAATAATTTGTACCAATGCTTACCATTTGTAGGTTCAGTTAGTTTTGCTAGCATAAGTTCTAACACCCGATTTATTCTTTCGACCTGTCCATTTGCCTTACGGGAGGCTGTAGCAACTTTTACGTGTACAATATTATTTTCCTGAGTAAAAGTTTCAAATTATGCAGATGTAAAACAAGTACCTCTATCGGATATTAATGTTTTAGGTCTACAATAATTATTAAAATGTTCGGTTAGGTATTTTATCGATTCCTTTGAATCCGTTGTTTTCACTGGATACAATTTAATAAATTTCGTGAAACTATCCACTATAAGTGCGTCTACGTGTTTCATCTTATCGCCAGCCCTGTATTCAATTGTTTTGTCGAAACTTTCTAATTCGAGTGTCCAACGCGAGATTTTTGGGTTTACATCTGTCTTGTCTAAGCATAACTTTAAAAAGTTATAATCAGTTTCAATTTTAAACTTTATGCCGTGTAGATACACTCTAAGACGTCCAAATTGCGTAAATAATTACCAAAGTTTCGAATTAAAAACTCAATTCAACTGTCCTGCAATATTACAGTAATTCAGTTTTTACATTAGTAAACTCTGGACTTTCCGCGTGATACTTGCCTTCAATTTCAGTAATTCGTTTCGAAAAATAAAATACAAGGTGAAAATTTGAATCAGCCTGTCTTTGAAGCAGCAAACACCAAATCCCAGTTTGCTTGCGTCGCAATGGAGCTCAGTCTCACTTTCTGGATTATGAATGCACAAAACGGGAACTTCTACTAATTTATTTTTCAGACTATCAAAGATCATTGCTTCCGTTTCTCCGAACTTGAACTTAGCACCATTTTTCAAAAGATTGGAGAGTGGCTTGGCAAAAATTGAAAAACCCGGTATGTATTTTCTGATATACGAGCATAATCCCAAAAAAAACACTGAAGTTCACGTATGATTATTGGTTCCGGATAATTTAAAAAGTGCCTTTATGCCACGATTGGTTGAACTTATCCCTTTATGTGATACATGGTAGCCTTGATAATCAATCTCAGTTTGGAGAAAATGACACTTATCAAGTCTAAGTTCCAGTTTGTTTTTTGCTAATAATTCAAATACTTGCTCCAAAACGACAAGGTGTTGCTCTAAATTTCGTATTTGAAATATTTTACGTCATTAGGCTTACTGCTCACTTCGTGCGTAACTATCCCGTGAAATCAATTCTAAATCAAAGCTGTTAATTACATCGCGACCTAAAACAACCGAACTTTTGATGGTCGAATATATAAAAAATCATCTACAATAAACTAACACGTTACCTGATTTAATTAAATCTGATAGAACTGTAATAACAAATCGTTGGAACGTACACGGCGGAGTTTTTAGCCGTTCAGGCATTTTCAGATATTCGAACTGTCCTAGAGGGGTCATAAAAGCTGTATACTTGACAGTCTTCTGCTATAGGTATGTGGTGAAACCCATCTTTAAGGTCTAATAGCGTAAATAGTTTCTTGCCACTCAACTTATCAAGTTGATCCTCAATGTGCGGGAGAGGATAATTATCACGAACAATCATCTTATTCAATATACGATAGTCGATACGGAGTCTTATTTGGCCGTTTTTTTTTTTTGACGAGTAATTGTCTGGTTTTTTGGGGGTATATTTACGAACTATTCAACAGTCATTATAAATTTTTTTACGTTAAAATGTACAGTCAAATCGACTATAGACATCCTTCTTTCTGTGTAGGCAGACATTGAAAGATTTAGTGTAATTTTAAAGGATTTCATGAAATTTTAAGAGATTTTAATGAATTTTTAAGATTTTAAAAGAATTTTTAGCGATTTTAAATTTCGTCGTAGAATTTTAAGGAACTTCAGGCATTTTATTTAATCAATTTTATAGTTTTTTTAAATAGGTTTGGAGAAATTCTAAAAGATATATAGTTTTAAAAGATTTTAAAAGATGTTAGTTGTGAAATTTTAACGATTTTCAAGATATTTCTAGATATTGGAGATTTTAAGAATTTTGAAAAGATTTAATAGATGTTTAAAGGATTTCATGAATTTAAAAATTTGTTTAAAAATAATTTTAAGGATTTTTAGGGGGTCGTCTCATGTGACAAGCGTTTTTCTTACACTTTTATATGAATTTTTTGTGACGAACAATACACGTCAAATTGTCTGGTTTTTGTACAGTCAAATCGATTGTAGACATATGGATTGACATCCGTGTCAAAAAAAGTTGGAGGATGGTGAACATAAATTCACGATTTTCATCATATTTTTTTGTTATTTTTTTAATAAAAAAAAAATAAATATACACGGAAAAAAATTTGGTACAGTTACTGCCCCTGTAGACACAACTGCTGCGTTTAACGTGGGATAGCTGTTGCTCTCTGTATAAGTGCAGCAACTGTCCGTTTGCGGGGCAGTTACTGCACCTTGAGGGATAGCAGTTGCGTTTTTCGAAGGAGCGCAACGCTCTCTCTGCCAAAAGACAGTAACTACTCCACAAAAAGTACAGTTGCTAACCTAAAATAGCGCAACAGTCGTCCTTTATTCTGGTGCAGCAGCAGCACTAGAGGTAGTGCAGCAACTGTACCAAATTTTTTTCCGTGTAGATATCACAATAATTCTGGTTCACACGGAAACTATAGATGTCCTGAGTATACAATAAAAATTTGAGCCCAATCAGTCAATTAGTTTTTAAGATATTGTGTTGATCGATATGAAAAATGACGTTTTGAGAAAAACGCGTTTTAAAGTTTGGGTATGAATGAAATAAAAATCTTTTCCACTTCGTAACGAATCCGAATTGCCAAAAATCCTTTCACACACACATTCTAGATATGTTTTGGAATCGATTTGTACAAAAAGAAATTGATTTTTTTGACCCAACACATGAGACGACCCCCTTAAATACTTTTCAATATAAAGTTCCTTGACGATAGCTTAATTTTTTAACCCTTTAACAGCCGAATTATTTCCACCCACTTCCTATTCAAAATAACAACTGTTTTGGAGTGTAACAGGGTCTCAAATGATAGAAAACTTGTTTTCCCATAGGAAAAAAAATCAAACGTTTGATTATATTAACATATATATTATATATTTTAATGTTCTAATCGTAATCAGTATTTTCAATAGCCTTCGCAAACCAATTTTCATCGAATTTGGATGAAAATTCAAGTTTACGAGTCCAATCGCGCGCCTGAGCGCGCGTTTTTCGTATTTGAAATATTTTACGTCATTAGGCTTACTGCTCACTTCGTGCGTAACTATCCCGTGAAATCAATTCTAAATCAAAGCTGTTAATTACATCGCGACCTAAAACAACCGAACTTTTGATGGTCGAATATATTCACGCATTTTTTGAAACATAATTTTCGATGCTCCATGTATATTCTTGTCACCAGAAAGTGTAACTTTCTCGAAGGCTTCCAACAAACTCTTCTTTTCCTTATAACGCTGAATTTTAGCCTGATTTGGAATTGTCGTATCCGGTATGCCATCAATTACGTAGTCAACCAGTTCGTCTTCGTGTACTGGGACCTCATTTGCGAGAACTATTTTCTCATGAAAATAATCACTCATTGTTTCGGTGACTTTCTATTTTCTATCTTCGAATATTTTAACAAGTGCATTCTAGTGGGGCGAAGATCAAACATTGAGGCTATTTCTGCAAGAAGTACGTCGACAGGCATTCCCACGTATTCCGGTTTCGACGGGAACCACAAAAGGGCTTTTCCCTTGAGTTTCGTCCCCAGAAGCAGATGAACAAGATTGTCGTCTAGATGTTAAGTTACGCATAGCAACTTATACTGCTCCTGCCATTTGCGAAAAGCTACATTGTTTCCCTCAAAGTCTCCAAATAACTCCTTAAGTTTATTTATATTCGCTGAACGCGGATTATTTGGGTCAGGTTCGCGTCTGGGAGTACTTGGAAGTAAGTTATTTTCTCTTCTTTCGAGATCTAACTCACGTAGCAAAAGATCACGTTCTCTTCTGATGAAGTCAATTTCCTGATAAATGGGAGTCCTTGCTCCAACATTGGTATCAATTTCTTGATGGATGGGAGCCCTTGTTCCAGCACTGACATCTATTTCCTGATGAATGGGAGCCCTTGCTTCAACACTGACATTTTTAATATTATCTCCTTGTTGAGAGATAGACAAATTGTCCTGAGATCCATGATTTCTTCCTTGTTCTCTCTGTTGTTGAATATCAGACCACTCCGTGTGGATGTTTTGAATTTTAGCGGCTTCTTCCAACCATGATCCTGACGGGTCAGCTTCTGTCAATCTTTTTTTCAGTTCTGCTTTGCTTCCTTTCGATTGAAGACCCTCAATCCGATTCAGATCCATAACTGGCGTTTTGTCCAAATTTTGTTCCATTATAGTTTCAAAAGTCGAAAGTACCTGCACTTTAATCCTTAGATTTTCAATAGGTACGGCACTGATCAGCGACTTGCATGAGCGCCACTCGCGCTCGTTTTGAAAACTAACATGGATTTCCAGCGAGGTCAAATACCATTGCCATTTTGATATCACACACAAAAAATCAGAATTGTCGAATTCTTAAATTCCAATTCAAAATATGCAAAAGTAACTGTGAACCGATTCACTGATAATCCTCAAAATAATTAATTTTCGTCAACTTCGACATATCCCGAGAAACATGCTAAACTGAAGTTGACGAATACGTGGCCAGAGATAAAGGAAATTATGCACTTATGCTCGGAGATTCTTAAATCATCCGTTTCCACACAGCACTCGCGTAATCCAAAAGAAGACGACTGCATCGAGGACGCAAAATCTTACAACCGCGATAAAAGTCTTTATATGGAAAAAAATCTAAGATTTTGTGGATCGACCGACCGATCCCACTTCTGTAAATTGTTGGGGATGGCCACTCGTCGCAGAAATTACTAATACAGTCGACTCCCGTAAATCGAACATTCGCCACATTGAACAGTTCATATTTTGATACACCCCCCACCACGGGTCTCTCAAATTTTGTACACTTTATCTTTTTGTTCTAGAAGCGCGCGCACCAGTTATCAGTGCTATAACCTATTTCATGTATATTATCAATTGAATGTCAAAATACATACATTTCGAGCATGGAGTCATAGTAAGGAGACAAAACGCCAATGCGCGCGAATATCGAAAGTGATGCCAAGTTTTTCGGACATAGTAAGGGGAGAGAATGTACGCTAAATGTAACAGCGGTCGTCTTGTTTTTAGTGGAATATCTGCGACAGCTGTATGTTATTGAGTTTTTGGCGCTAAGTTTGAATCATGACAAAGTTTAGAATATCAAACAATATCAATATAATATATAATATAATATATATCAACCTCACACACGATAAATACTAAATCCACAATAAATTACCATCTTACAATTCACAGTTTGATTTTTTTCTATACATCGACGCTCTAATTAGCAAAATGGCTAACTCCAGTTTTGTAAATTTTTCAGGAGCCAAAAAACGTTTCATTAATAAATTGGAGTGCCACAGTTAGACAATTTTTGAAACAATTTTTCGAACTGGAAAATTTGAATTACGCGCGTACCAAGTTCAGAACATATAGAGAATGTTATTTCTCAACAGAAAATACAAAAAAAAAAAAAACGATTTTCGAAAAAAAGTGGAGTTAGACACTTTTCTACTGAGAGCGTCGATGTTTTTTTTTTTCTCTTTTTCTGTTTTGTTTTCAACTGTTCATATTAAAACCATTATGGCACAATGAAAATATCTTCAATTTTATCCGTTTAATTCAATGTAGATTTAATTCAATGTAGATTCTGAATCAATTTTTTGGCGTAAATTTTCTCATTTATTAATGATGTTTAGAAATTTATAAATTATTTAAAAAAATGCAAAACTACAATTAGCTTTGATGTTATATAATGATATATATTATATATTATATTGATATTGTTTGATATTCTAAACTTTGTCATGATTCAAACTTAGCGCCAAAAATTCAATAACATACAGCTGTCGCAGATATTCCACTAAAAACAAGACGACTGCTAAATGCCAAAATACACGCTCTGCCGATGTGTCGAAACGTTTCGGCGTTTCACGACACCCTGTTCACACGAGTGCATGTTATCCACTCGGAAAATGGAAAATTGGAAGAAAAACTTTTCCAATGGCGGTAACTTTGAAATTACGAATAAAAACTGAAATAAATGATAATGTTAATATGAATAAATTGTTATTAAAAATAGGTTTCTATATTATGTAGTAAATATAAATTTATTAGAAATTGCATTATTTATTATAAATAGAAAAATAGATTGCAAGATTAATTATTTATAATTTATTTATCTCTATAAAGTAATTCAAAGCATCTTCGCGTTTTATGTTTATGGTTTGTTATGTCTGTTGTGTTTAAACGCATGATTGACGGTTTTACGTGAAAAATATTTTGGTGAGTAATAAATAATTGTTATTATAAGAAAGTATGAAATATTAAACCAATTGAGTATATTGTACATTATCTACACAGTGAAACGCAATGTGAAGTTGTCTAAAATCCATGCCTTTTTTAGAAAAGGATCCTATAGGATAGGCATAACAACTTTTTGAATTTCCTTAATAAATCGAAAATTCAAATTTTGAGCCAAATAAAGCGATACAGAAAAAATGATAAGAAACATAATTATTGGCCTTAAAAAGATCTACAAGTCCTCCTTTGACAATTTTTCAATAGGATGAGTAGTTTTCGTTTTAATCATGAAAAATATTGTTAAACAGAGCCGAGCGCAAGTGTCCTGATGAGAATGTACTCCTTAAGATCGGTAGAACCTTAAGTAAATTAGTTGTCTTTTGCATTCAAAACTGTAATTTAATTTAATTAAATTTTAAAAAATATATAAAAATATAAATTATATAATTTAATTACATTTAAATAAAACCTATAGGTACAAACGTTCTGTAAGGTGCAAGCTTCACGAATGGTACAAGCGCGTAACAGGGAGCGCGAAGCGCACGATCAGAATGTGCCCGCGAAGTTTTTATATGTTATTATTTACATCTAAAAATGTAAACAAAATTATTTACTTATCTTTTAACAATATTTTTAAAAATTTGTTTACGGCCAAAGTGAGCACTTTAAAAAAAAAATATGTGTCTGGCCCGGATGATTGCGCTACTTAAGAACATCTAAAAAAAAATTAAATTGATTATTGTTCTGTAGGCTTATCATCCTGGCACGGGCTGGGATTTTTAATTTTGAGTGAAAATAACAAAATGGCGGACTTAAAAAAAAATCACATTTTTTGCGCGGAAATCGGGCTATAAATCAGAAAATAATGAACGCAAAAAAAATATCCTAGCCTCTGCGATAGGCACTGATGTCTAAAACTAC
>UCOK01005630.1:0-18021 GCA_900474325.1 Synergus umbraculus | reverse complement strand
ATATATATATATATATATATATATATACGTATATATATCGTCAACCTGAGATTAATCGAAAAATATATTACCTCCTTTTTATTTTATTTGTAATTTTTTGATTGACTCGCAGTCGAATTATGGTGCAGTCGAAATGTTGTCAAAAGAATACTCGTTTTTCATTCCTGGTCGCTGAATTGATTTGGTAGTGTGCTTGATTCCGACGTCAGTCTTCCTGAGCGTCTCCTTTTCAGCTGTCGATCTGAAAATGCGCAAATGTCCTTCGAGTTGAGTCTATAGGCTTTCTTGTGCCAATCGAAGAAACATTTCGGTGGCATAGTCATAAGAATTAATCGAGCTGTGTGTGAGGTACAAGATGTTCAAGCTCAAATTTATAGAATTCAATGACACAAAAAGCTGATTGAAAGTCCTCGCGATGCACTGCCCTACATTCTAAAATGGCAAAAGTTTAATCGAATCGACACTTTTGTTTTATGGCTGGTTTTTGTTCCACACGATTAAGGTTCCATTAGGCTCGGCAGACATCGATATGATTAAGTCTTGCCTCGTATCGTGAGAATTTTCATCCTTTAATAAAATTATCCGGTCAATAGTAATGCAAGAAAATAATTGTCTTTATTTTCTATTTTTCAATGTAAAAACTTGTACTTTAGTATCTCTGTTGGAAGTAAAAAGATGGAAATGGATAGAAAGGGATAGAGATTTTCAATCCCTCCCAAGTATAGGTACATTTTTAATGCATAAAATGCTATCTTTTCCTATCTCTTTCTATCGTTCTCAAAAGATTTGAATCTGTCTTTTCCATAAAAATATTTGAATATCTTTCTATCTCCCATTTTCAATCTTTTTCTATCCCTAGTTTTAAATTTATTAATTTTGAAACTTTGAACATGTATAATAATATTGTAAGTTGTGCTGTAAAAACCTGTATCACTCATCTATAACTCTCTATCCCTTTCAATCCCTCTGTCAGTATAATCACTAACCTATATTAAAATGGATAGACTTGATAGTATACTTCAAGAGTGATAGAGAAGGATTGAAATTATCATACGCGAATAGATATGGATATAAAGGTATGGATTGAAAAGGATAGACTTGGTAATACACTTCAAGGGAGATAGCAAAGGATAGACTTTCTAGTAGATTGTAAAAGAATAGAAAAGAATTGAGATGACTAGATTAAGGATACACATGGATAGAAACATAGAGATTGAAAATGATACACTTGGTATTACACTTCAAGAGAGATAGGAAAGGATTGAAATGAACATAAAAGGATAGAAACGGATAGAATGGTAAAGATTGAAATGATTAGACTTGATAGTATACTTCAAGAGAGATAGAGAAGGATTGAAATTATTATACGCGAGTATATGTGGATATATTTGGATTGAAAAGGATAGGCTTTTTAGTAGATTGTAAACAGGATAGAAATGATTGAGATGATTATATTAAGGATAAATATGGATAGAAATGACTATACAAGGATAGATACAGATAGAAAGATAAATATTGAAATTTATAGATTTGGTAGTATGCTACAAGAGATATAGAGAAGGATTGAAATTATTATACGTCGATAGATGTGGATATAAGAATAAAGATTGAAAAGGATAGACTTCCTAGTAGATTGTAAAAGAATAGAAAAGGATTGAAATGACAATACAATGATAGAGATGGATTGAAAGATAAAGATTGAAATGATTATAGTTGATAGTATACTTCAAGAGAGATAGAGAAGCATTAAAATTATTATACGCGTTTAAGTGTGGATATATTTGGATTGAAAAGGATAGGCTTCTTAGTAGATTGCAAAAAGGATAGAAAAAGATTGAGATGATTATATTAAGGATAAAAATGGATAGAAATGACTATACAAGGATAGATACAAGATAGAAAGATAAACATTGAAATGGAAAGATTTGGTAGTATGCTACAAAAGAGACAGAGAAGGATTGAAATTATTATACGTCGATAGATGTGGATATAAAGGTGGGGATTGAAAAGGATTGGCTTCCTAGTATATTGAAAAAGGATAGAAAAGGATTGAGATGATTATACAAGTATAGATATGAATTGATTAGTAGAGATAATTAAGGGTTCAATTGATTAAACCAGGGATTGAAAAAGATAGGTGCTGCAGTAGATTGCGAAAGGGATATAAAAAGATTGGTGTGGATAGACTAAGAATAAAGAAAGATTGGAGTGGATAGATGGAGAATAGGAAATTATTGGCAAAGATAGACGAAGGAGACAGAAAGATAGAAATATTGGCATTCAAAAGGATTGAGATTATTGTAGATTAATAAAGAGATTGAAATAGATTGGCAAGGATAGAACTGGACTCATTTGGATTAATTTTTCCTTTCTATTTCAATCCTGAATATTGAAAAAGATTCAAATAGATAGACTTTCTATCTTTTTCCTTCCAACAGTGATAACAATTTATTTATTTTTTCTTGCGTGAAGTACTTTTAAAGTGAGATGTCAGTTACGGTTAAGAATTGCGTGACGCAATCGCTAGCGACCCTTTATATTAATTTTTTTATTGTTCTCTAATGGAATCTTTCGTTGCACTGCATTTTTCCCAGGTTCTGGTCTCATGCTAGTGTTACGTATATAGGTGCGTGTAATGGCTGCCAGAGCGAATAATTTCTTGGCGAATGAAATTACGCGTACCGCTGGGCAATTAGAAACGTTCCGAGCGACCGAGAATTGTAATTTGCCGCCCTGCTTCGATAAGACGCTCGTGTCGTGACTTACAAGGTAAAATGTATCAGGAAAGTCGATGAATTGCAACTATGAGTTGTTCTTTTTGTCTTTTTCTTCAAGGAAAAAGCTTTTGCACATTGCACAGAATTTTTTTTTTAAAGTGCTTCAACGCTCGCGTATACATTGTCCTTCGGACACTAAAATATACGTTAAAATGATTGTTTCCCTTTCCTTAATGAGGAGCCCTGCTTATTTAGAATCTCCATGAAATAAAAAAAAAAAATGATTTAAATTAACTAATTTTTATGAAATTGACTTGAAAAACAATAAAAGTTTGCAGCAGTTTATCAGTACAGTTGGAAAATATACATGAAGTTATTTCATCCCTTAAAAGATGGCAGCACAATAACAAAATTAATAAATTTTGTCCTTTCCTCGAAGAAGAATTTCAGGGGTTGCTGAAAAATTATTGTCAGCCATGTGGTGCTGCTATCTGGTGACGGTTTTCGTAACCATATTTCTTCTCCTCATTTCGCTCTCTTCTCTCTCTTACCCCCTACTACTGACAACTTTAACTCAACTCTCCCACTTTTAAGCACTTCCATCTCTCTCTGACTCTCTCCCTCTCTTTCTCTCGCGGTGGCAGTGCTCTGCGGAGATATCCACAATAGAGAAAAGCCATAGTGCACCATAAAAATCCCTCATAGCATATATCGTTTTAAAATATTAAAATATTCATTCGCCCCGTAAAAGCCGCTCGAATTACATCGGTTAGTCTCCCATTCACGTGGACCACGCTCTTTTTTTATAGCTGTCTCGTTGTCACGACCTACGACACGTTCTAAATACACCGTTTACAAACTTTTTTATGTTTTCAAAGTAGAACGTGCACTTGTGAAAATGCAGCTGTTTTCTAAAGAGAGTTTTTTTTTTTCTCGAATATCGTTTCTCAAAGGACGATTAATTTCCATTTTTCCTATTATTGCCTTAATTTTCTATTGTGATGTCTTTCCTGTTTTGAAAGAGAATGAATAAGTTTATAGGACTATAAATGTAAAATATATATTTTCATCCTAATAAAAAATGTTGTATCTGATATTTTTTTAATTAATCAGATAAAAAATCTGTATTTATTATCTAATTAATTAAGGAATCGTGGAAGGATGACCCGCCTATAATTTTTTCAACTAGATTTTGGGGTCGTTACATAAGTCGACGAAATTTCAAAGGTCATAGAGGTGAAAGCGTGTCGACTGACGCATTATATCCAACTCCAGTAATCGAAAGGATAGTTTACAGTTTTTTGACCCAAAAATGCTGCTTTTTAGTTTTCGGTTGCAGGCCTATCAATTCAGTAACGAAAAAAAAGTTAATTTACTCCTGAAAAATATATTTAATGCTAAAAATTACAATTTTTAACGACATAGGGGTTTTAATTTCCATATTTATAAAAGCACTGGATAGTCTCACAGACTATTCCGAGGAATATATTCCATAAGTCAGTTTCATTTATAAATGCCGACAATCTTGTAAAAATTAGTACATATCTATTAATGTAAATTTAATTAACTGAATCAGATATGGAAATCAGTAGAATTTAGTTGGCAAAACCGACGTGGAAAATTGGTAGCATTTCAGGGATAATTTTTTGGCCAGACATTATAATTTTGAGAAGACGCATGTTTCAGGTTTGCCAGGAGTGATGTTTTTCACAAATGTTTTCGCACCCTGAGGTCTCGCTCTCGAGACAAGGTGTATAGCGTTCCAAGAGGGCAGGAGGTGACCCCCTGGTTGGAGGGTGAACGGCAAAAAGGGCGCCTAAATTATGCAAGCAAACGTTCAGGTAGTAAAGTGTTTCGCTGCCGGTGATGACTGCGCCGAGCTCACCATATAGTTTAGCTCGGCTTAGTTTAGTTTAGTTGGCGAGCATTGGTGAGCTAAACACGAGATCGAGACTGAAACATGGCTGGTTGGCAGCTACCTACTCGCTATCTGTCCGTCCTAAACAAATATTTCACCGGCATTCAATCCAATTTGATACAATGGGGAACACGAAATCAAATTAAAGGCGCATTACCCTTCAAGAGCGACGCAGAGGCCAGAGAGAGAGAGAGAGAAAGAGAGAGAGACGAGAATGCCAATAGCTCGTGCGGATCGATCGATGCGACTGAACGAAGAACCAGAATCGAGAACATAAATATGTTCGAATCACGAATAGAGACGAAAAAGAAAAATCCTCCTAAATCTGTGGATTCTAATTGGAATTTGACAAACTCCAGTCATAAATTATCGATTTCTGCTTGAAATATTTACATGCCGGATTATTTACGTGCGCTGCTTTTCATTCGGTCCGTCGGCAGACGTGTAATGATTGTTTTATGATCCAAATTATTTCTTGCTGTTTGTACACGCTTTCTGGCTAATTAATAAGAGAGCTCCTTAGACTTTTACGATTATTTTTTTGTTCCACAGGTTAGATAGAGAATATAGTATTTTTTTATATAATTTTCTAGATTATATGTTGACTTTTTATTTAGTGATGTTATAGGCTCCGGGTTGAAGAAGCCGTTGATAAAATCCAATCAAAGTTGCGGTGAAGCGGTTGGCAGGCATATTAATATTAAAATGCTGAGCCTTGGTTGCAAATGTCTTACTTGTAAAACAGATCTGTCGGTGCGAAAGTGCAAAGTCGTTACGAAACAGTGTACGACACACGAAGATCCCTGTGGAGTCGCGCAGTAGCGCACGCTACATATATATATGCGCGATGATCTAACTCACCCCTCTTAAGGGGTGGCTGGCACGTACTGCATAATGCTCCTACCTGTGGCTCTCATTTAAATGTACTAAACCTCGCGCCCGACGAAACAACCTTTTTTTTTTACTCGTCCGTTTCTATTGACACCGGCCGGCTGGTAATTAATCACACGGAATGAGTACCTGTTGCGCGACGGTCAATCCGCACGTCTCGTTTAGCTTCGAAAAATCCCCTTTGCCCGAGAAAGTCGGCAGGTAGACAGGTAGTTATCTCCGATTCTTCGGAGCATCGACTCACTGCAACTACCTGTGGGACGAATCATTTCCCTAACATAAGTTCATTTTTTAAGAGTCTGAACGAATTATATTCGGTATCCAATACTGCTAGCAAGGTAGTTACCAATTTTCGAATACCTGTTGCGGGCTCAAATTAAATTGGTTAGTTCTAATTAAAGTGATACAGATTTCGCAAATGAAGTTCCTTTGTTTAAATTGTTCGTATGTTCTGTTTAGGAGAAATTGGGAAACTACTGGATTCATTTTTACCTGATGCACATTTATGTTTTTCACGATTTACCTCTAAACCTAAATTGTATATTTAATAATGACCAATTGAAAAAATAAGTGGGTCACCAGTTCACTGAGTATAAATAATTAAAAGTAATTCTCAGTGGAAAAAAATGTTTATTAGAAGTGAATAAATTGTTCAAGATATTATTCATTTTTTATAGAAATAAGCTTTTAAGTTCAAGCTGTGAATAGAAAATAATTATTTGCATGACCTCTTATACTTTTTTATGGTCAATTATACTCTCTAATGCACGAATACACATTAAAAGTTAAATGTGGATTCATCCACTATATCCTTTTTCTCCTCTTTAATGAGACGTAAAGTATAGATACACATTTACCTTCTTTTATGTAAAAGTTTAGGTGTGTTAGAAAGCAAAATTGAGCATAAAACTTAAATGTTCATAAGGATCTAATTTTTCATGATTTTCTCTGACCGTTCCCGATGTATGAATACATATTTCAAAATTCTTTTATCTTCAGAGAGAAAAAAATTGTAACGTCACGGGAGCACGAAGCACGACACGGGAGCGTTGCTGACGAAGTCGGTGTAGTTTGGCTTGCTCTTTGGCTTCAGAGGAGCGCGAACCCAGTGCCGAGCACGGGATAAAAGGACCGGCGCCTGGGGTGTTGAAGCTGGAGTTGAGGGCGGAGCACGGTTTGGGGTCAGCCTCCCGGTGACGTAGAAGCCGACGGCCACCTTGCCGCGACAGCCAATCAGGTGGACGAAAAAGCTAAGTGGTGGGGTATCCCCACCCGTACTGCGCATGACGAACCTAACCACTAGACTTGAGAACCTCAGGCAAACTGCGAGGCGAAGCAGTCAGTCGCTCTCAGCTACGACATGCATAACGCATGAGAGCCAGCCGATCTTTTCACTCCGTCTCTCTCTCTCCCTTGCTCTCTCTCTCCCGGTGTTGTACTCTCTCTCTTTTCCCGGGTGTCGAGATCTCGTCGTTCGTATCTACCGTGTACCGTGACCACGAACGGACGGAAAAAACCTGGGCTCCGAAAGCCCGGCAACGACACAGTGCTTTGGGAGTTACGGTGGATGAGTGTTCGATGATCAAAAGATCGTGATCGGTGATCCGGGTAGTAAAAGTGCGCGTGGATCCATTGGATCGAATGTAGAAGAAAATAGTGAAGGTGCTTCGAAGACGGAGCAACTTTGTTGCTACCGAAGTATATTTTATCAGAAAACAAATTCATCATAAGTTATTCAGTTTATTAATCATGTCACTGAGACATTTCAACCGAGATGTTAAGTGCAGAGAGAATAGGACAGTTTGAAACCTGAACAGTGTCAAAGTGTCAAGAACTTTTCCTTTAAACTAGTTTGTATACCAGTTCGAAGAGGTTCGCTTTGGATTAAAACAACGAAAATTAAGGGTGGCGAGTGCGTGCCCTAAGGCACGGCTGGACATTACCTCTCCGGAGGTATCCAGAGTATCAGTGAGGGCGTAGATGGCCGCTACCACGTACATGCCGGTTAGTAGCGCAGTGTCCTCAGACCTGGATGGTGGTTCGGGTTCAGCGATCGGGATGAACATCTCCGTTGGTGGCTACTCCTCGGGCTCTCCCCGCAGTGCAGCCGACGCTGGGGAGATGAAGTACATGCCCGCGCCACAGCATCATCACCACCATCACCACCACCATCAGGTGAATTCCTCACCCTCGCCAAATGGATTGTCGCATCCAGCAGCGAGTCTCTCGGCAGCAAATCCCTGGGTAAGCCTACAACCTTCAGGTACGGATCCCTGGGCAGCATCGATGGGGATGCACCATACGACCCATCATCCTCACCATCACCCTCACCAATCAAACACCAGCTTGGATGTCAAGCCCTTGACCGCAGCGTCTGCAACATCCAATGACCAAGGTATGCACCACCGTGGACCTCATCAATCCCCCGGGATGGTGTCGCCGCATTCCTGGCACGCGCCCGTCGTTCCCTCGGCTCACTACAACCCGAGCGGGGGCGCCGCTTCACCAACAACTCTACAACAATACCATGCAGCGATGAACGGAATGCTGCACCAGCATCCACACCAGCACCCTCATCAGCTCCACAATCACCAGACCGGACTTCCCCATCACCTCAGGGATGCCCACAATCATAGTCCACCCTCGGGACATCCTCTGCACCCAGGACATCCTCTAGACAGGGATCACAGTGCCGGAGAAGAAGACACTCCAACCTCCGACGACCTAGAAGCTTTCGCCAAGCAGTTCAAACAACGAAGGATTAAGTTAGGTTTTACCCAAGCGGACGTTGGTCTAGCGCTGGGCACCCTCTACGGCAATGTATTCTCCCAAACAACGATATGCAGGTTCGAGGCGCTTCAACTAAGTTTCAAAAACATGTGCAAGCTCAAGCCTCTTTTACAAAAATGGCTAGAGGAAGCTGACTCCTCGACGGGCTCGCCAACCAACATCGATAAGATTGCTGCTCAGGGCAGAAAACGAAAAAAGAGGACCTCCATCGAGGTTTCCGTGAAAGGTGCTCTGGAACAGCACTTTCACAAGCAGCCGAAGCCATCGGCACAGGAAATCACGAGTCTCGCTGATAGCCTGCAACTCGAGAAAGAGGTAGTCAGAGTCTGGTTCTGCAATCGACGGCAGAAAGAGAAGAGGATGACACCACCCAACACCCTCGGGGATGGGATGATGGAAGGAATGCCTCCCGGCCATCAAAGTCAAGGTGGTCTTCATCAAGGATATCATCCGCAGGATCACCTCCACGGCTCCCCTATGGGTCACAGCCACAGTCCCCCTATGCTCAGCCCTCAGGGTCTTACGGCTCACTCGCTTGCGGCTCACTAGCGTTCGCCGGGGCCTCCCCCATTGGGCCTCGTCACTTCTCAAGCAAACTCTTCCGGAACTCCGGAATCAGTTTTGCCACCCTTCTATCATCACTACCTTCAGGCCCGCTCTAGCAGCTACTCTACCTCGTAGCTAGCTCAAGATTGCGTAGCCAATTCAAGATTCCGCTACGGGTTCTGATACCAAGATGATAACTTTTTCAAAGGGTTCAGAGAATGATGAGACCAAACCGGTGCACCGGGGAGGCTTTATTGCAGCCATTTAACGAAGTTCGTTGCGAAGGATTCGCTCTCCAGGATCATCCAAGTTGGAAGAGTGTGGTATCAGTTGTGGTATCAGTTGAGGTATCAGGAAATGAGGTACCAGTAAAGATCTACAGCCGGATCATCCAGCTCCACATCATCTACAAGTGCATCAAAAAATTGCCAAGAAGGTGAATCGCCGTCGGAAGAATCCGGTACCAGCAAATAAGTGATTTTGTGTCGTCGTAGTTGTTCCTGTTGCTGTCGACGGACACCTTGTCCGACGGTAATGAAACAACAGTGTCTCTTCGGTTTTGGTAATTTTTTGTGCGGGTGTTTTGGAGAACGAATACGCGTAAACGGGCTCCTGTTAAAAAAAAAAATACAAATTAAGACAATGAAAAGTATATTTAAAGGACTACAAAGCAGGACACACACAAGGATATAAATATATTGTATAGCAAACACTGAAATCCGCGAACGTGAAAACGTACGTCGGAGAGTGCTGCTTGCCACGGAATTTGTTTGAGGCAAATGTGGTAATAATGTAAATTTAGTAAATATGAAAGAACTGTATATAATGTACCAGATAAAGCTAGTAAGTTAAGTGAGCATGCGTCGCGCGTCAGATACGAATGTTGAAAAACGCGTAATATGCGAAAAAAAAGGGGGAACGGAGGAAAAATAAAAAAAAAACGTGCGGGATGAAAAAAAGTTGTTTAAAGAACAAAAATTTGTTAAAAAGAGACGCAAGAGACGTGCGACCCTAGCAACAGCAAGTCCCCCCCACGAAAAACCCCTTCTGTAAAAAGAGTAAGTATATATGAATATATATATACATACGAGAAACTGTAAAAGATGTCAAAAAGATTTTAGATCATTATATGTGAATATATTATTAATTATTATTGTCGTCGTCTTTGTCACGATAATGTCGGTCCCCCCCCCCCAAGCCCCCCATTATTGTAACAATAACTACCGAATTACCTATTATCTATTATTATTAATTATTATTCTCTTTATAATTATGATTATATTATTACTATTATTATTACTGTATTGCTCGGGGACGCGTGCAAAATGAGCACTGTGCGAAATTCATTTTTTTCCGGTATTATCGATACTTTCAAAGTTTTATCTTTTCTCTGCCTTTTTCGGTTTGATACGGCATTCCATTTTTGTCCTTCGTGTAGGTGTCTATCGGAAGATCTCATTGAAAAAATCCCGTCGGTTGGTCTCACGTTTCCCTGATAATGCGCCAAAAGTCTTTAATTCAATGAATGTTTACTTATCTTCCAAAAGTAAATGCAGCTTTTATTTTTTCTGGATAAGATTGTCCAATATGCAGACAATGTTATGCTGGCATACATAAAAAATCAACTGAAATTTGATAAGTGCAGAAAACGACAAATTCGAGGTTTTTATTTATCAATCCTGGTCATTTTTAATGTGGAAGTTGTCTTAACTTTTGGAAGTGAAGGAAAATTTCTTTTTTATAACTTGGCGCACAGTCTCACTCTGCAATTGGTCCCTAGGATGTGTATTCATACATATACTTGTGTAATACTAGTATTACTTTTTTTTCTTGAATTTATGTAACCAACAGACGGTTCTCCTGATTTCTGTAAATACTAGGATCATTATTATTGTCGTACAATGGAAAGCCGGCGTCAAATAAGGGGCAGGGAAAGTGCGAAACTCGCGTCGACGTGGTAGTTTAGCTATTCTGGAAATTTTCCGTCTTTTAGACTAGTTTTGGAAAAAGAGGAAAATTCGCGGTGCTGGTTTGTTTGTTTCTCAAATTTTGTTTGGTACTTGTAATTCCCATCTTACTTTAATCTGATACGACCGTAAATTATAAAAGCTCGGATAATTGCTAAAAGTTAAGTGTTTTAGAGATGGTAAATGTGAATTAAGTTTTCAACTGATCATGTGTTTGTCGGAGTTTTTATTCTCGATTTGATTACAAATCTTTAGTACCATTGTTGTTATTGTTGTTACCACTGTTTTTCTTTTTTCTTTTTTGGTGGGCAGTCCCGAAGAATTTGAGCCATACCACGTCGAACCTGTCCGCGAAGCGTCCGCTTACCAAAGACTGGTTACGAAACTACATTCCAGACCAGCTTTACATTTTTTTCTTATACACCTGAGTCAAATTCTCAAAAAATCAAATTTATTGCCTTTTATTCAAGTCTTTTAGATCTTGAAAACATTAAAAATATATTTTAACTCCGAGATTGAGTTTAAATAATTATTTTAATGTAAGATTGTTATTTACTTTCAAGTCTTAATGGTTATTGTATTTATTGGAAAAAAAATAGAAAATTTGATTCACGTGGCACGTTCATAATAAGTAAAAAAAACTCTCACATTCCAAAAACACATTGTGATACTTACCTTTGCGCTGTGAATCCTTTGCCCTAATCAATCTATAAAATCGTCTCGGAAATTCTGTGACTATCAGAATTTTCGAACATTTTTTTTTTGAGATATTTCACGGTGCCGAAACACGTCTCTCTCGATCGCGTCCGGAATCGAATAATTGTAGACACTTGTAATATTTCTGTTAATATAATAACTGTGGATTTAGGCGCGAAGCGACTGGCAAAAAGGTGGAATTTAGCGAGAAAAGGAAAAAACGCGAGAGTATCGATCGATCGTTCGTTATTATTATTATATTATTATTAAATATTTTGGTTTTTGTTATTTTAATGAAACGTGTGTACAGAGAAAGTGAAAAAGAGCGTGGCGATGTAATTGAGTGGGGAGTGAGGGTTGAATGAATTTTCCAAACTGGAAAAACGAATTTTGTCATCTGCGATTGTCAACCGAAATTAGTAATAAAATTTTGTAAGGGTCAAAGAGTTCGATTATTATTCTGATTATTTTTTATGATAAATGATAAGTTAACAGCAAAATTTACGAGAGGATGTTATTTATTATCGAACTCTTTGAATCTTTGGCACTCGCGACACTAGTACAAAGATTCGAGATATAGATAAATACAGTGACGAATAAAACAAATCATCGAAAAAAGAAAAAGATCTAAAGAAACCGACTCCTTCCCCCATGTATATTATTATAATAAATATTAATTATTATTAACGTAAAATAAAGAGAATCTGGCGAGTGGTAACGTTTTGTTAGAATGGCAAAAACTAAATTACTACTGAATTTTAATTAATAAACGAGATGAAAGTATACAACAATAATCTGGCCTCCGATTTATTTTATCTTTAATATATATTTATATACTCTAATAACCCAAATCATAAAATTCCTGGTCGTTGACCTCTTCTCGAATTTTCCATCAATTTATTGGACTTTGGATGTCTCTTGGTTTGGTTACTGTTTGGTTCCTTGTTTGCTGTTGTTTGCAATAGCTCCATTTAATCAGGTGTTCATCTCTCTGGCCAATCGGGTCAGGATGTCAAATCAGGTGTTAAAAACACGTCTCCTCGAATAACTTGATCCATTCGTCGTTCTGTTTGACAAACATTTATGTCTCATAAATTCTTTTCAATTTACTAAATCAACGAGAGAAAATGATAAAAATTATTTTTTTCGTTTTTTTAAAGATGGCTTTATGTACTCAAGTTTTTTTTGATAAAGATAAGAGTTCATTTTTCTAAAAGAGTAGCTCTATATAGTTGTAAATCTGCCAAGTTATAAAATTTCACTAGAAGAAATTGGGTTGAAGTTTCAGACGTCTAGTTTGACGATTTTTTTATATTTATTGGACTAATAACAAAAAGAAAGTTTTTACTGTTCCCAAAACCCAAGATTTTTATTTATTTACTACCTAGGAGCAGTTTTAGAGAATTTAGAGGAGTTTGCAAAAGATTTTTAATTATTTTAAGGAATTGCAAGAGATTTTATAAGATTTCAAAAATTATAAAAGGAGTTCAAGAGATTTACAGTAATTTTAAGGAATTTCCAGGGATGCTAAGTTATCAGTAGATTTTTTCAGTGATTTCACAAAAATTAAAGATATTTTAACTTATATTAACGAATTTTAAAGAATTTAAAGAGATTTGAAGATATTTCAAGAGATTTTAATAAACTTCAAGGAACTTTTATATATTTTAAACAATTTTAAGACATTTACAGAAAATTGAAAAGTTTTTAAAATTTTCAAGTGATGCTAGGGGATTTTAAGATATTTAATTGGTTTTAGGTACTTCATTTAGAATAAATTTCTTAAAATTCCTTAAAATAAAAAATCTCTATAAAATTCCTTGAAATTTCTTAAAAAGCCGGGCAACGTACGGTAAATTTCTAATCATAAATAAATAAAAATAAAATGAGTTAGGGAAATATTTTGATATACTTAATCCAAAAAATGGAAAAAAATAAAATAAAGAAAAAAAAAATCAGACTAGACGTTTGAAACTTCAACCCAATCTAGAAGAAATTTCAGCTTATATTAATTTTTCTTTTTTAATTAAGTACTTTTTCAGGATTATTTATAATGTTTCTACAATTGATAGTTCCGCTCAATAGTAAATTTACTATAATTATCAACTTTATTACGTAATATCCTTAATTATAATCGGATTAAATATTATTTCAAGTAGGTGCATAAATAGATTGATTTTTTTACCATTAAAACATTCTTAAACCAGTAAAATAACGGTAAAGAAATCGTAAATTCGGAATGTGGAATTAAAATCTAGAAATTTAAGGATTTCGTCACCTTTTTACCTCGTTAAGTGTGATTTATTATTGCAGAATTAGATAAATCTTCTGAGGCCAATAGAATTTTTAATTTGGCTGTAAAATTATAATTAGTGAATTATAACGATCGTTCTATTGGGTTTTATGCTTCGATTTGAATTCCACTTTACGGTATGTAAATATAATGCTCTAAATGTCTGTGATTAATTGAAATCGAAGACTTGTTTCAATTTTCGCACGAATCTTAAGACTAATTTTATTTATTTAACTAATAATCTAATATTTGACATATCAGTTACGTAGAACTTTTGGGATAAATTTTTGATCAAAAGAAATAGAAGTGAGAAAATCGAGTATACAATAAATTATTCAATTTTATACCTTTTCTTCCATTTGCGTTATTGGCTATTAACCCCAAAGCTATTTACCCTGCTCCTCTGCCAAGAGGAAGGCACATATAGTTGCCGAATACATTTGTTTGTCTCGTAAATCATTGCGAAACGAGTGTCGTCTTTAACACCCGCCGAATCTGCTTCCCCTCTTTTGTTCATAAAAAAGAAAAAATTCGTAAAAACGGGAAGAAAGGAAAACGATCGTTATATTACCGAGGTTTCTTTGCGGTCGCAATTTTTTAGGCGACTCGTTACTTGTCGAATGTTAGTCGTGATTTATGTCGCAGCAAAGGAGCGAGTACTTAAATCTTACGATTGTGACGACAATGTCGTTATGTCGATTTTCTTTTGAGGGGCACAAAAATGGTCTTGTACTCGTCAGACAATTGTTTCGCATAAAAAAGTTAATCATTATAATCATTAGGAAAAATTAAAACAATACAGTTCCCATCGTTTTCACTAGGCTCTATCTTTTTCTATCTTTTTCTATCATTCTCAAAAAATTTGAATATCTTTCTATTTCCCATTTTCAATTTTTTTCTATCCTTAGTTTTAAACTTATTCATTTTTATATTTTGCAAATGCGTAATAATATATTAAACACAATATTTTGCACATAAATATTATTCTAATCTTACCGCTAACATATGTAATGCTGAAAATCCGCATTTGTGTTGTGAATACCAGTATCACTCATCCAAAAGAATTCTATCCCAATCTATAACTTGTTTATCTAACTCTTATCTTTTTCAATCTCTTTGTTAAATTCATAACTTATTCTTCAATTTCATTTATTTCTCGTCTATCCATCTCTATCCCTTTCAATCTCAATAGATGTGGATATAAAGGAATGATTTTAAAAGGATAGACTACCGTATTGGAAGTAAAAAGATAGAAAATCTATCTATTTGAATCTTTTTCAATATTCAGGATTGAGATAGAAAGGAAAACTGTATCCTTCCCTATCCATGCCGATCTATTTTTATCTACAATAATCTCTTTCCTTTTGAATCTCCATCTTTCTATCTTTCTGTATCCTTTGTCTATCTTTGCCAATAATTTCCTATCCTCCATCTATCCAGGCCAATCTTTCTTTATTCTCCGTCTATATACACCAATGTTTTTATATACCTTTTGCAATCTACTGCAGCACATATCTTTATCAATCCCTACTTTCCTATCCATGTCTATCCCTGGTCTAATCATTTGAATCCTTACTTAGCTCTTTTATACGCTTATCCTTTTCAATCTCTACTAATCTTTTCATATCTATCCTTTATACAATCCATTTATCTATTCTTAAATTAATCATTTCAATCCTTTTATATCCCTTTTACTAGGAAGTCTATCCTTTTCAATCCATACCTCCATATCCACACATAATTTCAATTATTCTCTGACTCTCTTGAAGTATACTACCAAGTCTATCCATTTCAATCTTTACCAATATCCATCTCTATCCTTTCATCGTCATTTCAATTCTTTCCTATCTATCTCTCTTGAAGTGTATTACTAAGTCTATCCTTTCCAATCACTACATTTTTATCCCTGTCTATCCTTATTTTAATCAATTCAAACCTTTTCTATCCTTTCTACAATCTACTAGGAAGTCTATCCTTTTTAATCCACACCTTTATATCCACATCTAAGAATACATTTAATAGTACTCTTCAAGAGAGATAGGGAAGGATTGAAAAAGATAGAAGCGGCAGTAGATTGCACAAGGGATAGAAAAAAATTAGCATGGATAGGTAGAGAATAAGGAAAGATTAGCGTGGCTAAGTGGAGAATAGGAAATTATTGGCCTACAAGGATAGATATGGATACAATAATAATTATTGAAAAGGATAGGTTTTTGGTAGTATACTTCGAGATAGATTAAAAAGTATTAAAGTAACCCAAACAAGATAGATATAGATAGAAAGATAAAGATTGAAATGGATAGACTTGATGGTATACTTCAAGAGCGGTAGAGGATTGAAATTATTATATGTGGATAGATGTGAATATGGAAGTATGTATTGAAAAGGATAGACTTCCTAGTAAAAGGGATAGAAAAAGATTGAGATGATTAGTTTAAGAATAGATAAATCTCATTTATTTCTCGTCTATCCATCTCTATTCCTTTCAATCTCTGTCAGTATAATCAATTAGCTATATTGAAATGGATAGACTTGATAGTATACTTCAAGAGAGATAGAGAAATATTAAAATTATTATACGTGGATAGATGTGGACATAAAGGTATGGATTGAAAAGTATAGGCTTCCCAGTTGATTGTAAAAAGGATAGAAAATAATTGACATGGTTGTATTATAGATAAAAATGGATAAATGGATAGGAATGGAAAAGATTGAAATGGATTGACTTGGAAGTATATTTCAAGAACGATAGAGAGGGATTGAAATTATTATATGCGAATAGTTGTGGATATAAGGGTATGGATTGAAAAGGATAGACTTTGTAGTAGATTGTGAAAAGGATAGAAAAAGATTAAGATGATTAGATTAAGGATAGACAGAAAAGTAGTGATTAAAAAGACTTGGTAATACATTTCAAGAGAGATAGGAAAGGATTGAAAAGACTATACAAGGATAGAAATGGATAGAATGGTAAAGATTGAAATGGATAGACTCGATAGTATACTTCAAGAGAGATGGACGATTGAAATTATTATACATGGATAGATGTGGATATAAAAGAATGGATTAGAAAGTATAGGCTTCCTAGTAACTTGTAAAAAGGATAGAAAAGGATTGAGATGATTGTATTAAGGATAAAAATGTAGTTATTGAAAAGGATCGACTTGGTGGTTATATACTTTAAGAAGGATAGGAATGGATTGAACAGATGATAAAAAGATAGAAATGGGTAGGAATGGAAAAGATTCAAATGGATAGACTTGGTAGTATACTTCAAGAGTGATAGAGAAGGATTGAAATTATTATATGCGAATGGTTGTAGATATAAAGGTGTGGATTGAAAAGGATAGACGTCCTAGTAGATTGAAAAAAGAATAGAAAAGGATTAAGATGATTGGATTTAGGATAGACATAGATATAAATGTAGTGATTGAAAAGACTTAGTAATACATTTCAAGAAAGATAGGAAACGATTGAAAAGACTATAAAAGGATAGAAATAGATAGAATGGTAAATATTGAAATGGATAGACTCGATAGTATACTTCAAGAGAGATAGAGGATTGAAATTATTATACATGAATAGATGTGGATATAAAGGTGTGGATTGAAAAGGATAGGCTTCCCAGTAGATTGTAAAAAGGATAGAAAAGGATTGAGATGATTATATTAAAGATAGAAATGGATAGAAATATAGTGATTGGAAAGGATAGAATTCGTGATAAACTTCAAGAGGGATAGAAAAGGATTGAAAGGACGACAAAAGGATAGAGATCGATAATAATGGTAAAGATTGAAATGAATAGATTTGGTAGTATACTTAAAGAGAAATAGAAAAAAAATGAAATGATTATACAAGGATAGATATGCGAAAGGGATACAAAATGATTAGTGTGGATAGACTGAGAATAAAGAAAGATTAGCGAGGATAGGTGGAAGGTAGGAAAGAGATTATTGTAGATTAAAAAAGAGATAGAAACAGAAGGGCATAGATAGAGATGGATACATTTGAATTCATGTTTCCCTTCTATTTAAATCCTGAAGCTATGGATTGAAAAGGATAGACTTGGTAATACATTTCAAGAGAGATAGAAAAGGATTTAGAAGACTACAAAAGGATAGAGATGAATAGAATGGTAAATATTGAAATGAATAGACTTGTTAGTATACTTAAAGAGATAAAAAGAGATTGAAATGATTATAC
>UCOK01004495.1:417-80465 GCA_900474325.1 Synergus umbraculus | reverse complement strand
GTATATAAACATGATGAAGTTCATATATTTCAAGTGTCATGTTACTGCGATCCGTTTATGAATGTGTGCGTTTTTAGGTTAGGTTGAGTTAGTATAGTATTCAAGCGTGAATTGACTATAATTTATATGTATTTAATTAATGTGTATATAATTTATATGTGTATCTACGTACGTAACTGTATGTATAAAATGTAATATCAACTATGGTATAATTTACGAATGACTGAATTTTTTTTTTTATGAAGGTAGAATTTTTTCCTATTTTCGATAGGAAAAATTGTAAATATGGTTGCACTATCTCCTAAAGACTATGGTAACTCTGGTTGGACAAGGAGATGTGAATTTACTATAGTCTTTTGTAAATTTAACCTTCCTTTCTAGGAATAAATGAAACGTTCACTATTACTTTGTCCAATATTATTAGTATCTTCACAGTTTACTATACAAAATAGTAATTTCTAAAAAACTGACATTATATCCTCACTTTCCTAGCGACTTTAGTAAAAACTAATATTATAATACTACATTCTGCAATGAAAAGTTTTTCCGTGTAAGGGAGGATAACCGCAAAATACGAAATCTTGTGATAATTTTTAAAAAAGAGATTTCTTATCAAAGAAATACAGTACAACCTCCATAGAAGAGCTACCACGGGCGGTTAGGGGTAAGATTTCCGAGAAATAGGGGGCCCCCACTCCTGCGCGTCGAGCTCGGAAATTGCACGCGACTGGCGGCAATAGAATAACCGAAATATATATAAAAATAAAACTGAGAATATTTCAACATTTAAAATGTTAAGATTCTATACATATTTTAATTTTTAAATGTACACATGAAGCGGTGGATATAAATACAATATGTACATATTATATTTAAATTTAAACTGCAATTATAATTTTCTTTTCTTAAAACTTTTCGTAAAGCTTTATTTTTATAAAACTTTTAAGAACACCGATTATATATATATATATAAATACACAAATTATTGTATGCAAATTAGCAAAATAATTTAATAAAAGCAGTTTCAATGAGAAAAAACTGAAATTAAGCTGCGCTCGGCTGCTGCTCTCCTATGGAGGTTTGCGCCCAATTCTCGAGGCCGCCTGAGTAGGGTTAGTAGTGGGGGACGGTTCCGAGCTCGTCAAGGCCATTGGCTCTCTTATGGAGGGTCCTACTATGGAGGTTGTACTGTACAAACTTATATGCACCAAATTTCCCCGAGTAGAAATTTTGCTGTGACCAATATTGGTTAGCTAAAAAGCTGGCGTAGTACTGACTTTATCATTGGGTACATACTTTATCAGTTTTGCAGTACTGTAACAGTATTGCACCAGTACTTGAATGCAGTACAGAAAAAACTTGGCTAATCAGTATAACTGAACAGCGTTATCACCCCAACACTTTAGCCAGATCCGCGCCTATATCTCTTCCAGCACCACGCAAATGTTAGCCAGTAGTCTAGTACTGGCATCGTACTACGCGAATTGTAAATTTCCACTTGGGAGCCTACAGCCTCACGTACATTCACCACAGACGAACACTCATCTATGACAGTCCTCACGTATATCATGTTATTCATTTCTTCTGTCTTCTTTTCTTTTCTTTCTGTAAAATCCACCAAACGGCGATCTGCTTTCACACTGGACTAACTAACCCAAGCAAATCACACAGTGTTACAGAATCGATCTTTGAGTTTGCAGTATTGATAATGCGAGTGTTAGTAGTAACGACTTTGGTAACGCTTCCAGCGCATCCAATTATAAGAAGAACATACTTTCAGCTAACTTCATAGCGTTACCTCAATTTCTGACGTCAGCGTTACCACTGGTTACGCATGAAGTGAGCAGTAAGCCTAATGACGTAAAATATTTCAAATATGAAAAACGCACGCTCAAGCGCGCGATTGGACTCGTAAATGCAAATAAGATATAGAATGAAAATATCCACTACAAACACGTATTAGCTACACATTCATAAACTTGCGATAATTTGCGATACGATTCGAGAATTAATCGAATAGAGGAATTCTTATATAGAGGACCCTTGCGACTTGTGAAGGATTCGTTACTCGAGTAGAACGAATCGACTCGGCGTTTGCGATACAGCTTCGAGCGACTCCCCTCTTCGATTAGCTTCGGGATCCTTTCAAATGAAATATAGGTAACGAAGAGAATGCGAAAGCGATCGCACGAATTAAGACGTTATTACCTTGTAATATTAATCTCGACGCACTGATATAAGGTTCTCTTCGTGGGCTGCCAACGTGCACCCATGAGAAAAGGCGAACCGAAGAAAGATCTGAACAGACATTTATTAAGCAGATGTACGCACCTTGTGACTTAATATTATTTTATCTTTAATTACACACACGATTTGAATCAAGTAGAGCAGCCGGGCATTTCTTAACTGCTGTCAAGTGTTAACATAAATTTTAGTATTTTAAAGACGTTCAATTTGTTTGAGTTCATGTTCCTTTAAGGTGGACCTTTTATTCTTTATTTACTAGTATAATATTACTAGTATAATAGTTTCCCGAATACAGGCACAATGTATTTTTTAAAGTCTTCTATTTTTTTAGAACAAAAAACTTAAAAATTTTATGAATCGTCGAAAGAGAGTTTACAAGGTTCTAATTAGCATGCGTTAATTTTAAAGCCTTTTTAGAAACTGCGTTGCTTTTTAAAGCTTTCTGTTCCTAGTGATGCATGTCGATCGAGCCGATCGAGATTTTAACGAACACGAGAAAGATGATCGTTTATTTTTAATCAAAAATCGATTGGATCGTCTCGTAGAAACGAGCATCACGTTAAATCGATCGAACCGAACAATAATTTTAAAAAAATGTTAATATATTAATTTAATGAATGAAACAATATTAATATTAATAATTCTATACAAAATACATTTTTAATGCCTATTTTTATTTTTAGTTGGATGAATATTTCTGGATAAAATAGAATTGGGAAAAAAATTCCATTCATTTGAATGTTTAAAACTTTTGACAGATAGAACAAATGAAATTGATTTAAAAGGATAACCTGGCTATAAGATCCAAATTCTCCTCGGTAACTTTTTCTCCGTTGTCATTATCGTTCTTTCTATTCCTATTAATCGGTAAATCCATGTCACTCTCTTCAGACATTTTATTTTATTTTATTTATTATTCGAAGTATTAAAATTTAGATTTGTCAAAGTGTGGATTTTGACGATTTGTTCGATCGACATTTGAGGCGATATAAGACGAGTAAAAACAATTGAAAAATCGAACTTATCGGTTCGACAAATTTAACGATAACCGAGCACGATCGAACGATAACGATTATTTCTCGGCTCGACATCCATCACTATCTGTTCCTCAATAAACTTTCGAAATCTCTATAAATTCTCCCATTTAGAAATTTCGCTGCGGCCCTGATCGCGCCCAGATTTGTCCAAATTGGGCCCCAATCGGGATACCTGATCTAAGCCTGATATATAGCTGATAAAACACACGGCCCGATCGGTACCGGATCTGGCATCTATCTCAATTTTTCATTTTTTAATTTCTGTTTTTTAAAAATATTGGAACTTAGTTAATCTTAATAAAAATAAAAATAAATTAAATGCATGTTCAAGTGAGTATCAAAAGATATTTTTATTTACAGAATGTGCATTTAATTAATGTTTATTTTTATCAAATTAAAATATAATAAAGAATAAAAATAATATTTTTTAGCATTTTAAACTGCAACCTTAACGACGAACTGCTCGGATATTATAAACGGAAACCTTATTATAAACCTTAAACCTGTTCGTTTGCTAGAGAATTAGAGGGAAATCTATATGAAAGGTCCTAATTTAGAATTTATTTAGATAGGCACGTGCACTACTCAAATACGAAATAACGCCAAAGAAAGACAATTTTTAATAGCATATGCTAGAATAAAAGTTTGACGCTTTGTGAGGTTGGTGACTCTAAGTTCCGATATGAATTTATAAATAAAAGAAGTATAAATTATAATTTACAGTTGAATCATGAGGGAAAAGGGGCGTTAAAACAATAAGAAGTAAAACTTATACAGAATAAACAAAATGAGGGTCTATATATATTTTTAATTACTTTAAATGTAAAAATTAAATTAAATGACAGTTTTAAATGCAAAAGAAAACTAATTTACTTAAGCTTCTATCGACTTTAATGGATCATATTCTCATCAAGGCACGCGCGATTCGCGCTCGGCGCTGTTTAACAATATTTTTCATGACTAAAACGAACACTACTGATCCTATCAAAAAATGGTCAATGAAGAATTTCTAAATCTTTTTAAGACAAAATATTTGATAAAAGTTTTTTGATTGCATGTAATTCTTTCATACGAATGTAAAAAATAACTAGGTAATACAAAGACAAAACCACTTTTAAAACGAAAACTACTTATACTATTGAAAAATGGCCAAAAGAGAACTTGTAGGTCTTTCTAAGACCAATTATTATGTTTCTAATCATTTTTTCTGCATCTCGCGTTATTTGGTTCAAAATTTGAATTTTCGATTTTTTAATGAAAATGAGACGTTGTTTTACAAACCGTACAGATTTGGACGAAAAATGACCGACCCATTTTTGATTCAGCAAAAACTTTTTTTACGAGTTCTTTATGAAAAAAGAAAGATAAATATTCGAGGATTTTTTTTTAAATAGAAAGGATTGAAAATGTCAGAATTTGGTGATTTTTTGCTTCAAGACTATTTTTTAAAAATTCATAATTCCGGTTCTATTTGAGCTAGAGATTTAATTTTTTTTCATTTTATAGATAAAATAACGAGTTGTAATTAAAAAATACTAATTATTTGTCCATCGATTAAAAAATCGTTTTCGAAAGGAAATTTAACGTCGAATACGATAAAAATACTAAAAACTTGATTCATAGGTGAGACAATTGTTAATAATGGATTTAAAAATTTCAATTGTTTATAAAAACTTTAATTTGTTAATATTTTTTCTTTGAAGTATTTTTTTTATTAAAACTCGTTCTTTTATCTATAAAATGAAAAAAAATTAAGTTTCTATAGATCAAATAGAACCGGAATCATGAATTTTTAAAAAATAGTCTTCTAGCAAAAAATCACCAAATTCTGAAATTTTCAATTCTTTCTATTTTCAAAAAAAAAAAAAAAACCCGCAAAAAAGGTTTTGCTGAATCAAAAATGAGTCAGTCAATTCTTTGTTCGATTTGTAAAAGAACGTCCAAAATTCAAAATTTTGTTATGCCAATTCTATAGGGCGTTCAAAGAGAAACATTTTTCACCTCTTACCTTTTTTTCATAATGTGCGTTGTTTGCCTTCAAACTTAAGTTTTCGTTCATTTTTTTTTTGAATTTTCAAAATATGTCATAAGGCTGAATTTTTTTTTTATTTAAAAAAGTCAATAGTAAATTTAAAAAAAATGATTCAAATATTTTTAAAATGCTCCAACTTTCTGAATTTTTATCTAAAATGGCTGGCCAACGAACTTGACCTTCATTTCAGGACACTAAAAGTTATTGTGCTGACAAACTAAAACTTTATAGACACACACACAGACGGACAGACAGACAGACCCATTCGTAAAAACATGTTTTTTGGGTTCAGGGAGTCACAAAACATGGACATTTTACAAAAACGGGGTGGGGGTAAAATTTTACACAAATCTAATATCGTTTCCGATTAGAATGTAAAAATAGCACTGGACAATAGTAGGACGAAAACGACAAAGCAGAAGGTGAAAGTGATTCAGGATGACACACTTGTGAAAGGTATTTTGTATATATTTTGTATACTGTATAAATTAATGAAAATAAGGTTCACCTATAATTTCAATTAGAGTTCTGCTATGTCATTGAAAAACGATTATAATAAATAAAATGTTTCCAGAGCAATGAAATAAACTGCGAAAAAAACTCCTAACAGGGAAAAAAAACTCGAGCTGGAAGTAAAAAAACTCGCAACAGTACTGCCTCTGGTGGAGAATCTTGTAGTCGCGCTATTCTAACCTCTGAAGACAGCAACTTTCAGCTCGCTTTACACGCTCTCAAACCCGTGGTTTCATGCACTTTTTGAAGAAAATATCGTATGCAACTAGGGATATAGGCGTTTTTGTCCACTGTGACGTATGCAGAACGAGTCGTAGCTCGAGGCCATAATATACTATTTCATAATAGTTAAACGTTCCTTGTTGTTGGTTTACATATAGTTTAAACAACTAATTTCAAATACATATATTATTTATTAATTGTAATTTTTATGAAATCTCGTAAAACATTAAACATCATCATATTATAACCTATAATAATCAAATTAGGGATTAATAGGGTAATAAAGTCGCAATTTCTGTACTTGAAAACTTCTAAATCTACTCTGAATGTCGTACGGGCTTTTGTAATCTATAATAGAAATCTCGATCCTGCTTTCTTAAACGACTTCGAGATTGTTTCAAAAATTTACAAATTTTTTCGAATTTTTATACATCTTCTAACTTCTTTTTCGAAATCCTTTAAATTCTTCAAAAACTTTATTATTTTATCTAATTTTTTCAAAATATTTTCTAAAGTCTTCTTAAATGTTAAAATGTTTTTAATTTCTTTTTAATTTTTTCAAGAAATTAACAAAAATTTTTTTTAATTTTCTTTTTCAAATTAAAATTCTTTATTTATTTTTTTGAATCTTCAAAAATTGCATTATGATTTTTTTGAATATCCAAAATTCGTCAAAATCGTCGTAATTCTCATAAGAATTGACGTAAGAATACAACTTTCATCTCACACATATAAAATATCAAGAATGACGAAGATGTTAACGCTTTCTTCAGAAGCAGATTTAACATATAGTTTTACAAATTTAAGTAAGTCCTACTTCTACCGGACCTGAAAACGGATACGATGTAGCTTCCCATTGTTAGCTGAGGAGGGATAGATTGCCCATATTCTTGTATAAAGAATGTAAGGCGAGAGGTTCGAAGAAAGGCTCGGAGCTGAAGAAACAACCGGAAATCGGCACCTCGGTCAGTTTGACACAGGTTTCCGACTGAAATATATTTATCTTTCGAGCCGTAATCTCGTAAGATACAACAGAAAAGAAAAGCAAATTTAGGTAACTGACCAAAGCCCTATTCACATTGTCAGTGTTAATTGTTGCATCCTAATGTGTTATTTATTTATTTTTTCTTACTTCTAATACTCTTCATTATTTTTCTATTTATACTATGACCGGGTTTTGTATAATATTTCTAATACACATTATTTATCTTTTTTCCACTTTCATCTTATTTACATGATTTGTTTTTCGACTTTCGCTTCTACATTTAATAGTCTTTAAAACATAAGAATGTGGCCTATATCAACTTGTCAATTTGTCACGTCTTATCTTTATCCTGCTGTATTTTAACTTCTTTTTTCTTATACCATCGATCAGTAATGCTCCTTCATTTTTCACCTAATCCACTAATTTCGGATTTTATTATCTCCCTACATTCCCGTATTTAAATCGCATTTATTTCCCATTTTTCAATTCTCGTTTTTCTTTCAAATATAATCATCATTATAGATTCTTTTTATTCTTTGGAATTCCTTATTATGTACATTCGAAATTCTCCATTCATTCCTTTTTCAAATCTAATTATTGCATCCTGATCCACTTCTTCTTCTGCACCGATTATTATTCATCTATTATTAATCATTCATCAGTTATATTAGATTTTTAAGAATTACTTCTACTTCTTTACATCTTATAACTTCAACTAATTAAAAAGAAACTCAGTAGGTTTTTACCATCTCGGTCGGGCGACGAAAAATCAGGACCGAGTATAAGTGCGATTGCAGGAAAATAAAATATTTGCTATGAAAAAGATTGGATTCGTCTGTGGTTTCATTATAAAAATCAGAACATTTTTCGCACACTCAAAAAAAAAAACGCTTTGTTAAGTTAACCAAAATTATGGTTGAATATACCCTATTTTCTCTGGTTAAAGTAACCAGAATTCTGGTTGATTTAACCAGCATTCTAGTTTTGTTTTAACTTGATATTCTTGTTAAAATAACCAGAATTATTGTTAAGTTAAATTGGCGTTTTTTGAGTGTATGATATTCAATATGTATTAACGTATGATGTTAAGATTCCTATTTTAAAAAAGAAATATTACCAATATATCGAATACATTGTTGTCGAAAACATGATTTATTGTTCCTTTGGAAATTTCCAGAGTGTGAATGTCTCGAATTTGAAAACTATCTTCAGACTATTTTCGTTGTCAAAAAGATTACTAATAAAAAGTTTATAAGTATAAAGATAGAAAATAATTTAAAGGCATAAGAATAGTTATTTTTAAGTAAAAAATAAATTATTAGAGAAGCAAGAAAATATTTCAAAATATATACCTAAGGTTAGTGAACATTATTCGAGAAATTAAACAGATTACTTATATTATAGTAAGCTTTTCATGTGTTTTTTTATCAGTTTTTAATATAATATATAATTTAGATATTTATATATGTATTCGTATATTTACATATCAGAGATTATGAGATGTTATGAGATTATAAAGTAATTTTAAGGAATTTGACTATATATTTTGTAGAATTTTAAGTATTTAATTTCAGGAAGTTTTAAGAGATTTTTAGGCATTTTACAAAATTTCATTAAATTTTAAGGTGTTTTAAGAGATTTAATGAGATTTCATGGAATCTTGAATAATGTCAAGGAATTTAAAAGCGTTTCACGAAATTTATTGAGATTTTAGAAATATTAAATGATTTCATGATATTTCGAGGAATTTTATGAAATCTTAAAAGATATTTTTAAGATATTTTATGATTTAAGTGAGATATTAAGTTATTCTAATGACATTTAGTTGCAGAAATTTTAAAGGATAAGGTAAGATAATATTGGATTTTCACGAATTTCAAAGAATTTCATAAGATTTAATGGAATTTTAAGTAATTTTATGGGATTTGATGATATTTTGGGAGAATCTAAGTAATTTTAAGCAACTTAAAAATATTTTATGAGATATTACGTAATTTTAAGGACATTTATTTCCAGTAAAGAATTTGGTGAGAATATATTGGATTTTCAAGAATTTTTAGTAATTTAAAGAGATATAATAAGACTTTAGGAAATTTTAATTATTTTATGTAATTTTAAGAAATATGAATTGATTTTGCGAAATTAAAAGGAATTTAATATAAGATTTCATAGGATTTTATGTAATTTTAAGGGTTACAACGATAGGTTGTGGAATTTTAAAGAATTTTATGTAACATCAATGAATTTTATGAAATTGAAAGGAATTTCATCAGATTGTTGAAATATGTTAAAGGAATTTAAAGATATTATATGGAGTATTAAGTGTAATTTTAAAGACTTTTCATGGATTCAAGGGAATTCATGGAATTTTAAATACTGATAAGATATTTTACATAATATTAACTTATTTTGAGGAGTTTCAAGGGATTTTACGAAATTTTAATGGATTGTTAGGAATTCTAAGACATTTAATCAGATTTAATGGGATTTTGAATAATTTTAAGAAATATCAAGTGAATTTACGTTTAAAGGAATGTCACCAAATTATATTTCAAGAATTAAAAATTCTAAATTATTTTTTCTACTAGCAAAAGGTACGTGCAAAAACGAGAAATTAATCGCACGCAGAGCGCGCGGATCATAATTGCTATAGTGAACTTCATAAAGTGTTAGCATGTAATTACCGAAAACCGAGTATCTATATATTTACAAAGTTAAATCTGATCATCTATAGATAGCTGTCCCTGCGTTAAACATGCAAGATTTAAAAAAAAAAACTACATAATCATATTCATTTCTCCCACAATTAAGTTCCATGTTCCACTTCCTCTTAAGTGCTTAATTCTTCATTACTGGAAACTGAACCATCATCATTGTTGCGCATTGTCAACAGTATTTTCCATAAACGATATATAATTCAAAGAAACGGTATCAATTTTAAATTCACCATTCGAACTCGCCCTTCGAGAGGGAGGGTATATGAAAGATATACGCGAGTCTGCTTGGAAAGGTGGAAGGGATTCCATGGAGAAGAAGGAGGTTCGGTGCAATGGTAGAGGGAGTCAGGCACGACTGGTGCTAGTTGAGTTGTCGAACTGACACGCGTTCCCTCTCCTTCTTTCACTGGTTCGAGCCATCTTGCTCGTGCAGTCACTGGTTCTTTCTCTCTCCCCATCAGCGGAGAGCACCCCTCTACAACACCAACACCATCATTCTCTCTCTATCTCTTTCTCTCTCTTACTTCCGAACTGGAACCTTGATCATCTCTTTCTCGCCCTCGCACTGCCCTCCTCAATTTTTCTCTCTATATACCTCTTTTCATCTCTTATTCTCTGACTCACTCCAAACTCCAACGAGTTCATGCAAAGCTCCATCCAGAGTTCGTCCCGTTCCCGTACACTCTACTCTCCTTTACTAATTCTTTCTTCTCTTTTTCTCTCCCTTTTCATCTCCATCTCTCTCGCTCTTATTTTTGAGTTTTCTCTCCAACCTCTCCGTCGCACGCCCGTCGCCCGCTGAGAAAGCACGACGGCTCTCCGGCTGGCATGCTAACCCCTCTTCCAGAGAAGGACTCAGTCAGACTCAGTACCGCCATATCCGCCAAAGCATAAGCACCGTGACGGCTTGCTACGCTTTACAGTGTTTACTTGTGTCAACGTGCTCGTGAGTAAATAACTCCCTGGTGGTAGTGCAACCAAACCCCTCTGCGATATCTTTATCCATTGATACATTTTCCAATGTAAAAACAGTGTTGGATTTCGAGGTCAGAGTGCTCCAGGTGCTTATTTTCTTGAAAGGTTGAAATCTTTCATTTTGAACTGGAGAAGAATCCCTGTACTCGATAGTTTCAGTGTCTAAAAACCTTTTGGAAATACATAGCGAGTGCTCGTGAAGTGATGTTCCATCCATATCAAACTCTTTCTACGTAAGCCGAACTTCTTTTTCTTTAAGATTTCATCTCTATTCAAACTTAGTGCCATTTTCCCTAATTTTATATTCGTGTCTTTCAAAATATGAAGACCTTCATTCAAACCTTCATATTCAAACCTTAGAAGATTCAATCCGTAGAAATTGTTTGCTCAACTTGGAGAACATCTTCGTATTGATGACTACCATCAATTGGTGAATATCACATTGGAGAATATCTTCATCATATTGGAGAACACTGTGTTTTCTTCAAAGTGTAAAGTGGAGGGTGGATGAAGACAATTGTTCAAACTGGATGGACTATGTGGCAAATCCGCGAAGATATTCCAAAGCGGATTGGGGATAAAGTGTTGATTTGATTGTAAGAGTGAACAGAAGTTTGGATACCAGGATTTAGCAGCGACGGTACCAGAAATGCCGGAGAAAGAAGTGGCTTATCATCAGGAGGCCTTCATGCTGCCGCCTCCACCTCATCATCCCCATTCGGCTTTCCATGCGGCATTTCATCCACATCCTCAGTTGCCAGGACCCTCGCCTTTTCATCCCCATCATCCTCATGGTCCTGCGGCAGCAGCAGCGGCTGCGGCTGCAGTATGGGAACATCATTCTGCAAGGGCTGCTGCAGCAGCAGCATTTCATGCACTGCCACCTCATCCGTAAGTTATTAATTTCAGTTTATCACACAATTCTTTCCCTTCCTTTGAAGATATCCAAGATTCTCTTCGATGAAAAATTTCTTCCTAAAGTACGTACCTAAATGATATTGAAAAGGTACAAAATGGATGGATAATAAGTATTAAACTTCAAAATCTCAATGTTGATTATGCTTTTATGCAGTGTTGTGTATTTTGATGAAAGATGCTCTTAGATGTGCATTTCAGGGGTTAGATAAGATATTTCACTATGGAGCACACAACTTCTGCTATCGGTGTACAAAAAAAGTTCAGTAGAATCTCAATTGATTTATGAGCACCGAGATTTAATGTTATGCACAATTTCTTATTGAATTTTTATTTTCAAATTTTCTGCACATCAACCTTTAGTTTATCAGTAACGCCGGAAATTAGGGATGTTCGATTCTTTGTAAAGAATCGATTCTTGAGTTGATCTAAGATCAAATAGACGAGAATTAATTCTTGAACCATCAACTTGGAAAAAATGGAACTTTTAGAGATTCATACAAAAAGTGGGAATCTTCGTACTAAAAAAAGGTCCTCCTTTTTCAAGCACACATACAATATAGGCGATAATTGTTTGCTAAAGTTTGCTTCTATGTTCTCGTAACTTTCTCTCCCCTTTATTTTCAGTTAAAAAAAAAAAAAAAAGAATCAACATCTGACGGAAGAAAAAAAATCAATTCTCAAAAGAATCAACAGGTATATATAGAGAATCGATTTAAAAGATTGATCTTTTCGCCGAAAAAAATCGAATCAGAATCGAACATTTCTACCAGAAATAGAATTGTGAGACGGAAAAAATATTTATAATTAATGGTTTTGAAATTGATGAAAAAATTGCAAAAGCTATCAACTTAAAAACATTTGGATTTGTTTCTGAAATATTTATCATGAATTTCAGACGACGGATACATGAATTCAAATTTTTATATGCAAAGATTACACAATTTTGTAGGATTCCAAATAGTTATCAAAAGCGAGCCCAAATGATTGTAAACTTTAATGTCTTGAAGGAAGACATTTTAAATTATTAGAAAGCGTCGAAATTAACACATTTTCGGCTATAATTCACAATTCTAATTTAAAAGTATAGATGTATTTTCGAGTCAAAATGATTCTCTAATCGAATAAAGTCTCCAATTCTGATATCTCTTAAATAAGATGAAAATTTCTTCCACATTAATTATGATAAGGTCTTCTTTTTCTGAGTTCGAGCTCTCAAAATAGAGAGATAAACCGCACGTTAAGCGACTTGATGTCTATTACTGTTGCTTCAATTCTGTAGAATAAGCTTTACAGTTGAACAAATGTTCAGCATCAATCAGTTGATACTATCTTGACTCGAAATTGGATTTTATGTGTGAGTTTAGAATGTGATTCAAGGAAATGAAGAAAGCATTATATACTTAACTGAAAGTTATACGACCTATTCATTACCAGATTAAATATTATAAGTCCAAGAAAAGCAGCTTGTGGAATGTTATTGACTCATTTCTAAAGAATTTCCACTTTTTCGAAATTTGTACATTTCTTTCGAAAGCTATACAAAATAAAATCTTCATGATATGTTTAGATTTAATTTAAGAAACTCACTTGATTGACTTTCTTGCTCCATAAAAGTCTCAATCAACCGCATTCTTCTCAAACGAACTCTGCACTTTTACGAGCACTATAACTTACTTTTCAAAAAAATTAACTTGATTCTTATTACAATATCTTGAGTACGAAATTGCTGGTAGAAAAGATAGGCAGCAAGAAATTACTACCTGCACGCATGGTAAGAAATCGATTTACGACGAAAAACTGAGAATGTTGCATAAAATGCATAAGATATTCCCGGGATTCCTCCACCCTGGACAAAAACAAGAGCTTGAACTCTGTGGTATGGAAGGAAAATATGGTGCAAAATTTCATAACACAAGAAGTGCAACAAATTAACTTGATAATTTATACATGCATGTATAAATAAATAAATAAATATTGAATAAAGAGAAGAAAAAACCCCACAGATAATCCGCGCAATCTGCATTTAAAAATGTATCTCATCTTTTTAAGATCTTAAGAAAAATGTGTATGCATGCAAATAAGAACGGTTTGCTTGCGGCTTATAATAATCTAAGATTAAAAGCATTAAAACCCAAAACGTGGAAATGTCTTTGCCACGCTTTACGGTAAATTAAGTGTGAAATGGAGATATCGTTGATGGGGTTTGGGGGAGGGGGAGAAGGAAATGGGAATGGGTAGCCACTACTAGCGTCATAGGTGAAAGATTCAGCCGTTAGCAAGTCGACAATCGAGGCGATGTCTCAATCCCAGTTAATTAAGCCTCTTCGCACGTTATAGCTCTTGCACTGTAGTAAGGTTAGGGTAACGAGCCAGTGATGGCGAGCCTTTTTAAAAAGGCGTGCCAATTTTTATTGCGGTCATTATCTAAAAACGCCCCACGTGCCATTTTAATTGTTTATATCCACTACGCATAGCTCAGAATTGAATACATTTTTATAGAGTCAGAGTGCTATAGAATAATCGAACCTGATTGAAAACACACTGAGAACATAATCGATGCATAAATCGGATAATATATTAGAGAGGCTCATTCATCAGTTTAATTTATGAATTCGTTTGAAAGATTTTTTCGAAATAAATCTTCATATTTCAACCCCTCTGTAGAATTTATTTCAAATTTTCCTGTAAACGTTTAGATGTGAGACTATTTTAACTCTTAGCGCCTCTAAAATTCAATGATGTGAAAAGAGTTGAGCAGCATCTGGTTGTGAATGTGGCCAATTGCGAAGCGACGGCAGACACAAAATTCGCTCCTCTGTGTCAGCGAGTAGCTGTTTCTCTTCTTTTTTCCATCTTGTATTTCCTTTTCTTCGGCTCCATCTTACCTACGGTTCGCTATTTCCGTCACTATACGAAGGATACGATTCACATTGCGCGTATTTTTACTTCGGTATTTTCTCTGTCCATGAGTCGGAGTCTCGTTACCGTAGCCTCTACTCTTTTTTGCACAAATTATCTGCGACAGAGCACAAAAAAGTTTCAAGTTCATGAAAAATAGGCAGCTCATGCATGTCTCACAAATGAATTTAGAACTCACTTCTTAATTAAAGGAGGCAATTATTTCTCCCTGGTTTCGTCACCCGCTGAAATTTGTCTTTCTGCTTAAATTTCCTTTTTAAAAAGATTGGTGATTTAGTTACGAAAGACTAGGAGTGATTCTCTTTTCTCTATTTTTAAAATTCCTACTCTATTGCCTAAACCATTTGGTTCATATCTCGAGTTGTTAACTAAAAATATTCTAGAACTCTAAATGACGCAATGTAATTTCCTTTAAAATTAGAAACCTATTAGTCTACATTTCTTACAAAGACAATTCTTTTTCGAAAGATTAGATCTATCGTGGGTTAAAGTATGGGTAACAGAAACGGTGTTAATAATCTGCATTCGACGATTATTTAATGGATAATTATTATAAAATTCGATGGCATTACTTTAAATTCTTTCCATTAGTTCTTTTCTGTTAATTCTTTCCATTTGTAATTTTAACATCAGCTACAGTTTCAATCATTTGTACTGCTCGGATTTACTTTTTATCTTTACTCCTGAAGCAACAGACATTGATACAATCTTAGCAATGAGAAAAAAAGATATCTCTTCATCGAAGCATCTGCAATATTTTTTTTCTTTGCGATATTAAATCTCAAAAATGACAAATGTTGATAAGGCAGAAGATTTGATATCGCTGGGATCAATCCATTCTTCCACTGCATCCCCTTTCTCTTTCTTTGGCCGAGTTGCCTTTCTCATGGATAGAAACTCACGTAAGTTACTACACGCTAGAACGATACCATCCACTCGCGCAATTTATCATTGGCGTGTCGTCCATTGATAAATTCCGCGCATTCATAACGTTCTGGCGTGCACACTGTATACGGTGCAACGTTCCCCGCAAAAGATACTCGATACTTTGCACATGATACGATACATCGCGATAATTTTAGTCTTCATTGCATTATCGTACACAAATGCAAATTGCGAACTGACCCTGGAAAAAAACAATGACACGAGACCTGCTGCATAAAAAGGAAAAAAGTTAGAAAAATTGGTTGTAAACACTGAGTCAAAGTAAGTTCACCTTCCACCTTAATTACGTCACCTTTATCTATGTAAGCTTGAAAGTTCTTCAGTGCTTCAAAGAAAACTAGCTGTGAATTTGATCTTGGGTATTCCATTTAACTGTATTCATATATTCTTGTGCTCATTTTTTAGCACTATGCTTCCTCATTATGATAATGTTCAAATAAATTTGCTTCCTCATAGAGGAAGCATTAACGATTTTCAAAATTAAAAATAATCATAATTTTCTTAAAATTCTATAAAATTTATTAATCATACAGGTCAATCGATTCGTTTCGACGCAAGGAATCTTTCTTTCCCTTACATAAGCTTTGAATTAATTTTCATTATCTGAGAAGTTATAGTCGAAAAATCAATTTTACAAAAATTTAAAATCTACATAAAAATTTTTAAATTCAATATTTTGAAAAATCCTTTGGCACGTTTTAAGATATTAGTGGTGCCAATATACCCTAAAAATTTCATCAATTTATCTACACTGTCTTTATGTTAATAGAGCGACAAAAAATGGAGATATCCATACACACATCCATACACACACACACACACACACACACACACACACAGAGAGAGAGAGAGAGAGAGAGAGAGAGAGAGAGAGAGAGAGAGAGAGAGAGAGAATTGTTTAGAATGTTGTATAAGACATTTATCACGTGAGGAAAGTTTAATTAAACGATTTTAAAAATATTGGAAAATGTATCGAAAATAAAGCTTCCCCTATGAGGAAGCAAAGAGTATTCAAATGAAGAAAAAGTTATATCCTTAATGCTTAGCAGGGTCTAAAATATTTTAAATATTGGCGTATATATGGATATTCTAAGAAATTTTAAATTATTTTAAGGGTGTGTCCTATTTTAGAAGATCCGAAAAATGACTTTTTTCGAGAATTTTTTTGGAATGGAAAAAACTACTCAGTCCAGTGAATTCAAATACTTTACAAAATTTTTAAAACCCTACAATTTTGAAACTCGCGTGAACGGTTTTGAAATTCTTAACAAATTTCTTAAAATCACTTATTTTTTCTATGTAATTAATACCTTCTTTTATAATAGGACTTTAGTTTTCAAAAAATTAAATAGTTTAATCAAATATTGTGAATAATGATTCCGCAGAATAGTTTTTTAATCCTGATGGGATATTGACCAGTTTTCCTTAAGTAGGGCACTTAACAGAAGAGTTTTTTAGCGTTGAAACGATTTTAGCATGAAAGAAATGTTTTTCATGATTTGAACTAAATGGAAATTTTAAAGAATTTTAAGGGATTATACATTTATTTTGATTAGTAATTTTGAAAAAAATTATGTCTGTAATTTAAACATTTTTTTTTCAAAGTTTCTACTTAAAATAAATATCAAAGCGCCATTTAGTGTCTTATTTCCTATATTCCAAAGTTTGAAAGCGATATGTCAATTCGTTTGGCTATGGTGACTGCGAAAAAAAATTCCATTATACCGTAGAGAAATGATTTGAAATTTTGTGAAAATCATTAATAGTCCCATAAAAAATACAAAATTTCCGAATTTTGAATGACTTCATATGAAATTTATACAATCCTGAACGCTTTCAATATACACATGTACGTATAATTTTATTGTAGCTTTTAATCCATAATCATTCTTTGCATGATTATTTTTATAGTTGAAATTTACCCTGAAATTTGAAAACTCATTTAAATGCGGGTTAGAAGGTGACTGTCTTAGCTTCTCCTTATTGAACAAGATCTATTTCGCTAGAGTGAAACCTTGGTGACACGCGTGGGTGTGAATTTACTCACGCGCTATGGAATAAACTTGGTAAAATCCTCGACAAACGAACAACTTTAAACGAGTCAGGTAACCCCTTGTTTGCACGAGAGAAACATTTGCTCTATCCGTTAAGAAGTCTATCTGTGTGAATTGTGGAACAGAGTACAGGAGAACAGTTGTACAGGTGCTCGCTTGCCACGTGGCTATGTATGCCTTCGATCAACATCACTCGGCACGAGGACCACTCTTTCTCCTGATGCCTATAAACCCGTTACACAATTGAAGAGTGAAAAATAAAGCGCAGTCGTTAACAATTAATTATTTTCGCAATGCAATGTGTTGAAAAAGTAAATGTCTTCTGCTGTACGGGTGAATGAAACGATTAATAAAAGCGGATGTATTAAATATGATATGTATGTGATAAAATACATACTTGAATGATGCGATCCTATTTATTCCTTGCAACCGGACCGTCGCGTCGAGAGGTGTCACGAGACATCTAGACTGATAAAATACTGATCGAGTGTTTATCGCGTGCATCAAAGCAACTATTTATGGGAAGCTATTAAAGAAAAATATCTGCCTGGCTAGGAAAATATCATTAAAGTCAAATTTATTCGCTCTTTCCTAGTATCAGATGCCGTAAATTTTTAAGCACCGTATGACAGTGGCGCTCGACAGTTTGTTTGGACAAGACTATTATGAGATTTTATGCGAGAGACGCGTGCTGTGAACTTCTTTTTTGCACTTCAATATTTCTCAATTATGAAAAACATCATGATTTAGAAAATATAACGTAGGAAATATTTTTTTAGTAATTAATGTTTTTAAATTTCTGCAAAATCAATGAAGCGCATGTGAATCCAAAAGGAAACATTTCCAGTTTCGTGAGCTCGTTAAAATTTCTGTATTCGGGTCTGAAAGGCCGAGAAGCATTTGAAATTAAACAAGGCATATTGGTTTACACCACATGGCGAACACGTTCAACGGTCCGGACAACGGTTAGGTTTTAATGTTTTAATGTTTACGCGGGATGTCCCTGATTTCCACCAGCCCATATGTAAAGTTGATTTGCCGCCTCCATTAGCACTCACAATAAGTGATAGATATACATATGTACAATATATACGTTATCGTGATTTGTGTGATGTTAATTCTATATTACAATCAACTAGCAGAAATGTACCCATCGTTGTCCGAAATTTTAAAATATTTCAACTGACTTAGAGAATTTCAGGTCAAATTTCATGTCAATCAGTTTAGTCATTTTTGAGAAAACACTACCACGGGGTACAAAAATGTTGTTTTGAGAAAAAATCTGGTCTCTTTCGAGGCGGGCGCAATAAAATTTCGTCCTCTAGTATGAAGCGATTAGACTCGGATATGGGGGCCGGCGTAGTAATATTTAATATTATAATAAACATGGTTATATTATTCATAAAAAATGACTCGCTTACTCTATAGTCAACAAATTTTTATTTGTCCAATTTTTTGTAGACAAAAAAAAATGTTTGTGGTTTCTCAACCAATTGAAATGATTTAAAAAAAATTAAAGCTAATAAAATTTTCCATAAATCACAAATATAAAAAATATTTGTTTTTTTAAAGAATACTGATTTACGAGAAAAACTTGGATATAATCCAAAATACATAGAATCAATGAAGCAATTATCCAGAAAAGTTGTTTAACGACTTAATAATTTTTGAAAAATGTATATAATTTTTTATTAACAAATAAGTAAGTGAAAATTAATTGAAAGGGGTGGGGGGGACAATTTTTAAAGAAATCTAATACATTCTATGATGGGGATGTAAAAATAGGCTTTTCTGAGGAAAATTAGTGCAGAGTTTAATGAATTAAAAAAAATTTTGCAGGTTTTTGTGGAACTTAAACCCTTTCTAGAGATTTTTAAGAGATTTACTGAAATTTTAAGGATATTTTTAATAATATTAGGTGCTCTAACAGTTAGCTGCTCTTTATTTTGATATAAATTATAAAATTTTGAAGATGAATTAACAGAAGTTATAATAGAAAGAATGACAATAAGATTTCTTAGGTATATTTTTTCTGCAAAAATATTGCTTGAGATGTTAATTATTGCTTTATGAAATTATAATCACTGATCAGAATATTTCTACAATTTATTTGCAACCTCAAGCTCTATTAAGAGTGAGTTTCAACCGGGCCGTCTGAACAGGTACGCTTGACAACACTTCTGTGTAATTTGCATGAGCAAGATAATTATTATCTTTCGATTTAACCTACACGAACATGATCCACTTTAAATTTATTGTTTCTTATGCTTCATTACGCTTGGAGGCTATCTAAATACTTTAAAGGGTAATAAATATAAGATACTAAATTTCGAACTGATGAAAACTTGTATTTGTAAAAAGAGGAATGTGATTGCATTCTTAAGCACTTAAATAATTAATCAAGATATACGAGATATTCTATTTTTATTTGCCGTTATTTGAAGAAGTACGAGTTATATCTTATTGAAAACAGCATCTTCAGTCGCATGAATATCATAATATGCAATCTTTGAATCTTTCTGCTTGAATAGAGTCCTTTGTGCCACAAATAATTGACATGTCAAAATGACACGTGTATTTTCAAGAGAGGTATATTATATACAGCATGTATAATGTATATGCACTTGAGTAAAAGTTACTAGCGAAAATTTAAATTTCACACTTAAAAGAGTGATGTTCATGGCCAAGACGACCAGCTGCACAATAATATCTCTGCAGACATATATTTCCGCGCAAGCAGACAAAACAAACCACTTTATCTGCGAGCACCATCACTTAATTGTCTCATTAAGCCGATTAGATTGTCCGGGGGAAGAACTGCTTGCGTGCCACCTGTAAACTTACGAGAAATACGTAAGGAAAGAGTAAAAGGGTATAAAAGAGATTCTATTACGGTCTGAGTCCAAAATGACATTCATGAATTTATGAAAGTAATGACTGTTGAAAATGTATGTGGATTACATGTGGATTAGTTAATTCTATAATGATTGATTGAATATATGATATAAACATCAAAATTCTCTTTCTGAAAATTAATAAATCAATAACACATAAACAAACAAAGTTGGTTGCTTGTCTACGATTTCTCCACGACTCGATTCGCGATATCCGTGCTCCCCGAGTCTTGAGAATAAAGTTCGCAAGACATAGTAGCACGACTATGCCGTGAATCGAAGTATCATGCATCATCTTCTGGACAGCTCGATTCTTCACCTTCCTATTCGTTGTCCTACCTACACTACACTCTATCTCTTTATCAGCCCGTCTCTCTCTCTCTCTCCCTCTCTCCCTCCCCCCCTCTCTCTCTCTCTCTTTTTTATTTTGGCCGCGTGCCGTCTCTGTAGAGCGAAGCAAGAATCTTATTCCTCGCGGTCTATCGTCTACTGTAATATTAAATGTTCTACCCTCTACCCTTCTATTTACCAATGTCCATACTCTTAGCTTTTGCACTGCTCCTCCATTCTTTCTTGAAGACACTACTTGCGGCTCAATATGGCCTGAGTCAAGAACAAGAGAATACCTAGGATAAACTGCGATCGTTCCAAGCTGGACGAGTAAACCAAAGCACGATCCTCCTCCTTCTCGGATAAAATCGCGCTTCGCTCTGCCGAGGCAAGCAACTGAAGTCAAGGGATAATTTAGTAATTACGGCCAGATGCTCACCCCACGGGCAACTTCCACCACTCCTATTCGATCTTATATTATACCCATTCCCGTAATTGCGGTTCCAGCTCAATTTCACCTATACCTTGGTCGACGCTCTATCTCTAACGCCTTCTGGCCCCGTTTTCACCTATTACATCCTGAACCTCCCCTTTTGGGTCTAGTGTCCCAACATCTCAAGTCGATATTCTTAAATTGATCGAGATTATACCATTATGGAGCTGATACAAAGAAATTCCATTCTAAAAAGTTGATATTAATAATTCTTTACAGACAGGGGTCAATTATGTAATATGTATTTATATTTTCCCACTTCCTCAACTTCCTGTTTCCCCAATCTGAATTTAAAAATATTTTTAGAACTCTTAGAACATCAAAAACAAGAAAATGTATTTTGTGACTACTACAAAAAGCGTCCTCTATGATCAAGAAAAAACAATTCTGGATTCATGATTTGCAATATCTGATTACTAAACTCAAGAATTTTCAGAAAATAAAAATCCTATTATAAAAAAGAGGTATTTATTATATTGAAAAAAGTGACTAAGAAATTTAAATAAAAATTAAAAATAATTCACGGGAGTTTCACCATTTTAGAGTAATTAAATTTTTGTTTAATATTTCAAGGGATTTTAAAAATAATATTAAAGATTTTTAAAAGATTTTCGAAAGATTTCAAGTAAGTTTACGGAATTTAAAAGGATCTGAAGACATTTTATAAGATTTCAAAGATAACAATATTTTCTTAATGATTTCTAGAGAATTTAAAGCGATTTAAATAGATTTCGAGTGATTTTTAAAAGTTTTTAAAAATTTCAAAAGAATTTAGGAGAATTTAAAAATATTCAGATAATTAAAAGATGTTATTAAGTATTGCAAGGAATTTAAAATTATATTAAAGAATTTTAAAGAATTTTAAAAGAACTCGTAAGAATTGAAGGATTTTCAAGAATTTTCAAGACATGTTGAAGGATTTCAAGAGATTTTACAAGATTTTAAAGATATCAAGATTTCCGAAAGGATTTATTTTAAACAATTTTAAGAAATTTAAAGCGATTTCGAGTTTTCAAATGATTTTAAAGAGGTTTTAAGGGATTTCAAAATAGTTTCAGAATTTTCAATTACTTTAAAATATTTTTGTAAATATTGTAAGGGATTTTTAATGATATTAAAAATATTTTTAAGTATTTTAAAGGAATATAAAAAGATTTAAGAATTTTTTAAAAATTTCAAATTGGAATGTATTATTTTAGTAATTAAATATTATTAAATGTCCCGATCTGCTAGATTCTTTAAAAAGTTTTTAAATACTGAATACTTAATTTTCAAAATTAATCAATTAATTATTTCATTGAAAATAATTTACGTTCTTAAAAATGCTCTCTATTTCGAAAAGTATGTGTTTAATAATATATGCATATATTTTAATATGAGTTAAACTTGTGGCTTTCTGGATGAAGTGTAACTTTATAAACGAAACATCTTTCTCTCGACTCGTGTTTAATTACAAATGGAAATACGTACATGATCGAGCGAAGAATGCGAGCTTAATTTTTTTTTATCTCGAATTCACGCTTTGCGAGGGATTCTGCTCGGGTGTTAATAACTTTAGAAAGAATTAACGTCGCGCCTTACATATATATATATGTAACACAAGTATGTATGTGCCTTGGAGTTCGCGGCAGGACAGGCTGGCAAACGGGCAGTCCGAGCGCATTTGACTGGCTGGCTGGCATTAGCATTAGCGCGGGCTTCCAAGGGCATTAATCAGGATTAAATGCGGGACAGGGCCGGCAGCACAGTGCGAGGCCAAAACACTTGAAAATTTTTTACTAAGACATCTAAGATCATTCTTACCTAAAACTTTTTGTCCCGAGGGACTCGCTTTCTCAATGTCAAAGGCGCGATTCTTCTTCTTCTTCTTCTTCTTCTTCTTCTTCTTCTTCTTCTTATGATGTATATTCTTCCACTGACTAATTTGCTCAGAAAAAGAAATTAGTTTTCCAGACCTCGAAAATCGTTCCCATAATAGTCGAGATGATATATCAGTCATATAATCCCATAGCATGAGAAAATTATGATAACCAAGTAGAAAGTTGTCATTTTCTATGCTGCATATTCCAGATAAGAAAATCTGCAATAAGTTGAAGCATGAGTCTTTTGTAAGAGTATAGATATACTGAAAATTATAGTTTATTCCACATAATCTGAGAGTATTTTCATCACAATAAAAACTCGAGAGTCTGTACATTTAGTGGTGATTGCAGGTCGATAGCAGTTGTAGTATAATTTTTCAAATAATGAATATAAAGAATGAAGATAAGATTTAATACTAAAGTTGTTCGTCTTCTCTTTATTAATTTTTTTTTCTTTATCAAATTTTATTTATATTTATGTCGTATGTATCTGGACACGTCATCTTCCAGGAATACAGCGCGAAATTGAGCTGCAGAACAACAATAAAGCTGTACATGTTATTGGATGGCGGTTCAATTGTAAGTTGATCCAGACTCATAATCACGTAGAGATTAAATTTTGTGTATATAATCAACTCTGGAAACATAACTGACTTCTTGTATACGAGAAGAGATGTCTGCTTGAATACACAGACTGTTGATACGTCAAAAGTATTTCTCATAAAAAAAAGAAACCCTTTGAAGTCGAATTCATGAATTATAATGAAGAATAGGAAGTCCTTCGAGATCTTTCCTCAATTCATAAAAATCTATAATATTTTCAAAACGAGACTTTGTAAACGCTCTTAATCGAAGAAAGTAGCTCACTCGCTTTCTTTTTGCGCCAATAACGAAGCGAGTTACGCGAAGTGAGTTGGCTTCGGGGGAATTCAATGAGAGAACTGTTGGTGCATGAGTTCACTGATATCACTCGTTTAATAAATTAAAATAACTCGACGCGATTCTCGAGCGTCTGCTTTGCTCTCCATTAGCAATGTATGTATGTGTGACACATACAACTCGAATCGAACGACGTGATGCTATTAGAGTCATCGTTCCGTGGAACTCATCACAATCGTTAGCATCAGTTATGGCCTGGAAATCGTTATGGAATAATTACTATAGCTTTCATTCGACGACTCTTTATTTGCAGACGATGATGTTACAATCACAGTTAGAAATTGAATCGGGAAAAGATTACTGACCCGTTCTGTGATGTCAAATAATTATGCTTAAGCGTTGACAGCCCGCAGTGAGTCCAAAACTCATCTACCTTCTCGCGGTAAACATTATAGCCGCCATCGTTCAAAATGAACCCTCCTCAATTCCTCATCCAAATCGTTTCATGGGGTGTTTCGAAAGCACGCTGCACCTTGCGCTGAAGAGATAAAGATGAGACGCAAGAAGAAGAGGAAAAAACAGATGATCGATTGTTCAGGCCTGGAATTTTGTGGACTCATTCAGAATAGGTAGATCGCACCAGCCACTGGTCGAGTCAAGTTTGTAGAGGGATGTTGCTTTGTTTTTATGCCGTCAAGAAACAAGAAACTTTTCTAATTTGAAGTTTTTAGTTTTGTACATGCTTGTCATCAGATAAGAAAAGAAAAATTAAAATAATTTTTCAATTCTTAGCGATTAAACTTTTATGTTTTCAATTTTACTTTAATAATAATGATAATAATAATAATAATAATACCCGCATTGTTAAAATATATGAAATAAAATTAACTAAGTGGTTTTGTTGGATAATTTTTTTCCGAGTGCAAAAGTATGTTCTTGCCTTCCTAATTTGTCGGGTTAAAAGGTGCCGTGTCATTTTCGTCACTCTCTTTAATTAGGGAGTCTGGCCAAGACGTGGAATTTTAATTAGGCTTGAATAAATATTAAATCTTGACAGGATTATCAAGGCCCAAACAAATTACTTTCTACAATTTAGTGATTCTTTTTCACAGATGATTAGAAACTTAAAACTTGTTTAATTTGTGAAATCGTTAAGAGACACTTAAAGTTGGAAATAGTTTGAAAAACACAAGCAAGCTTTTATTCGTGAAGATAAGCAGTTGATACGTCCAGATTTAGAAATTAGAGCCGATTACGCAGCTTAGTTAAAGAAAAAAGGGATCTTCTTTTTACTTCTTCTGGGAGTTGTTTTGCAGAACTAATACTAGCTTCGCATTGAGCTTGCTGCTCTGGCTACTCAAACGTTCCAATTATATTCGAGAAACGTACCAAAACAGGTTTTCTTGGAATGTACACATAATTTCCCGCCCCGGTACCAATAAAGGAGCGAGTACGATTTTATAAGCGCCTCACCTTTTTAACGCCTTTTTCTTTCTTTCATTTTCAGCTTCCACTTTTTATCCCCTACCGCACGCCGCCCTCGAATGTGGAAGCTGGAATGGGTGAATGTTCACCGACGTATAATAAGGAGGAATCCTACGACTTTATAGGGGCCTTTCGTATGTTTATTAGACCCCAGTCTTCGCCCGATGTACATAACTTTAAAAATTCTTTGCTGTTGTTTCTTAACAACTTTTCTTAGACTGATACGTCTTCAGTTTATTGCCTGTGAAAACAATTACATAAAATACATATGTCAGAGATTTTTTCTGTTGAAATAATATATTGTGCATCAAGGGCGTAAAGCAGGTTATTTTAGCGAGTGTGAAGTTTGACGTACGAGTGAAGTGAAGACGTCAATCACACGACTCAAAATATCCTTCCGATCTTAACGGACACGATATTTTTTATCCGGCTCCCTCTGAAAATTCGACGTCAACATTGGATTCGTTAAAAATGTGCTTTTTATTATTTCCATTTTGTATAGGTTATGTACGCCGCTTCATATATCACGAACAGTGTGAAGTTGGATATAGATCAATTGAGCATAGTAATTCGTCTTTGTGAGCAGAGAGGACGCCACTGAAAAGTACTTTACGCCCGGACCTAAAGTTTTTGCGCCCGCTGATCGTCACTGCGGACTGAAATTACGACAACTTCACGCTGTCTAAATAGTCACCAAAAGGAGAGTTTTCAGAGGTAGTTCGGACAAAAATGAATTAATTGAGTAGACAATGACTTCTTGATGGTATAAGGCTATGTAGGTGTCAACAATGGGATTAAGAAAAATGAAACAATTCTTTATAATTGTGAATACAAGTTGAAATATTCCCTAAAAGAAATAACGTTTACCTACTTATTCTCCAAATTGAAGAAAGCTGGTTATTATCGTAAATATCAGAGCTTTACACGCGAAGCCATCATTAAAGGTTTTGCAGATTGCTAAAAGCTTTTTAATATCCAGGGCTGTCATTTCAGATATCTAAAATCCGTTTTCACCCAGGAGTTGATTACACGGATTTTTAAATTTTGTATATGAGATTTAAAAATTTCTAGGGAAATTGTGTGTGTTTCTAAAGAGACTTTGAAGAATTTGAAGAAATTTTTTGGGATTTCAAAATATATATGTTATATTGTTTAAGGATTTCAATAAATTTAAAAGAATTTCAAGGTATTTGAAAAAAATCCATTAGATTTTAAAGATTTTAAAAGGATTTCAAAAGATTTTAAGAGATTCATTGCTGCTTACTCCAGATTTTGTCTTGCGACGAAAATTATCGTACTGTTTTTATGAAAACGTACAACAGTTCTATAGGAATCATGAAAGATCTCGTTAAAGACTTTAAAAGCTGAATTGTTAAATAGGCCGCAGTAGAAAAATTGGAATAGAACCATCAAATTTGGAAGACACCAGTGTTGAAATGGTTGCAAATTAAGTTATTTCACCTTCCGCCTGACTTAATTGACTGGTTTTATACCCAATCATTCTCAGAGGTTTTCAGGGCTGAAGAATTTGTTTTCAGTGGGAAGTGAGTCGATTGCAACTGTGGGGAAGGTCGTTAGAATTTACACCCTGACTTGGGCTAGAACGATGGGTTAGTACTTGCAGGTAGCATATAATAAACGTGCACGTAAGAGGCAAACGAGTAGAATAGATACGAGCGAACAAGCGAGTCGTGAGTACAACATCATCGGAGGCGGGCTGCTTGGTCGGTTCCTCGACCGTACGTTCCTTCGTATAATAAAGACGCGTTCCGCCGCTACTCACCCCGAAACCCTCTGAACCACCAGTCCTCTCCCTCCCTTTCTCTATCTCTCTTTCTCTTTGTGAATCTCTCCCTCTCCCTCCCAACTCTCAGCAACCAAGAGTCTCCACCACTCGTCTCTTCATCCTGATCTCACTCTATCTTCTCTTTTTCTTTCTCTCTCTTTCTCCCAATGTCTTTCTCTTCATTCTTTCTCTCTCACTCGCCCCCGCCCGCTCTTCCTATTCACTCCAGCCCTCTCTTCAAGCTGCAGTGCTGGGCATCCGAGGTATTTTTGAACCGGTCCACGACGGGAGGCTGCAGGGCCGCACTCCCTCGACTTCCTCGAAAAATTCTCCACCGCACGAAAATTCAAATTGACAAGGTTCCCTGATTGTTTTGTTGCCACTGAGTCGCTACCACTTTTTATTTGGTGTGGGTAATCCCACCGCTGTCACCAAAAGCTTTCCTGCATTGTCAGTACTACTTAGAACTCTAGATTGTTAGCTCGTCTTTTTCAATAAAAATACCAGTAAATAAGTCTTTCATTTGTAGCCGAAGATGATTTGCAGTAATAGATGAGGCAGTTAGGCTCTCTTCGCCAATAATTGTGACGTAAGCTGTCTAATAAGGTATCAGCAAAGTCGGTTGAGTCCTAACGATCGAATCGTCAATGAATCATCAAAGGCTACCGCCGAGAAACTCAACAGGCGATGTAAAGGGTTGTCTACACCAGCTAAACATGCACTCGTAAACACAGTTGCGCACGCACTTACGCAGCGAGTGCGCTTTCAAACATAACACGATCCTCGTGCACAAGAGGCTCCCCGGAGCAACAGGTGGTGCCGTTTCGCGTCATTCCCTTACTGCAACCGTGTGGCTTTTATATAAACAGACCCTATGCATTTGTCTTTCCATCTCTAAAAGCTTTGTCTTCAGCATTCATTCCCTACTCTGATAATCATTCGCAAAGTCTGCAATTAATTGAAACTTATAAGATAGCAAGAAGGAATTTGATAATTGGCACCCAGCAATTCAGAACATCCAAAAGAAAAGGCAAAAATAAAGTTCTGATCCATTTCAGTGTTGTGAACATGACATTACGTCAGTTTAACCAATCCAGAAACAATCGCCCGAATCACCGATATAAGGCTCATAATTTTTATCCTCATAGATATTTCTCTGCAACAGATTTCCACATCCGTTTTTTTCGTCGTCTGTGTTACCTTGGCCTGGACTGGACTGTGCCAGATTGTGTCTAAGCTATGTGCATCCCAATGATCGCCAACAACGTGTAAAACCGGGAATCCCCTGAAAAGCCACCACGCTGCCACTTTTCACAAACCGAAGTTGGGCGCCACTGAGTATAATTATGACATCTAATTAGGTTTTTAGCGGTTGGCGACTGGTTCAACCCGCGGCAGTCCTCAGGATCAGCACGGTCAAGGTCTTTTTTCTCCAAGTCCTTGCTACCACTCTACCAACTCGCTACGTTGCCAGCCCTATGAAGTCCAATAGAGATTCCAGGCATTTCCCCTTCCTTTCTTTTGTCCAAGACCAATCCACGTCTTTCCTGGCCCAGGATCCATTCGTTGTGCCGCAGCTCTCGTTCCTAAGTCAAGTTTCGCCAACGAAACTCGTTTTTGGAGAGGTCGACGAATTCAGCGACAAAATCCGCGGTCTCGCGCGAAAGAGTTACGATGTTCTGGGCCTAATAAACACCCGGTGGATAGCCGGTGAGGCTTTAGGCAGTTTGGGCCTCTTTCCAACTCGGAAACTCTCCCATCCGCTAGCATCGTGGGGCACGTGGATTAGCATTGGAACGTGAAAAAAGGGCTCTCGTTAGACGCGCGGTGGTACTCGTTCGAGTCCGAGACGTCATTAGGGCACGCCACGTGAAGCCGAGATCAGGATGAGATAAAACGGCTCGAAGAACGCATGAGAGGGAACTAGTTCGTTAGGCTTGAGATCAAGAGAGAAGAGACATTGGACAAAGAGCAGGGACTCAGGTCCGAACTAGAGATTGAGTGGGGGAAGCGACAAGGAAGGACAATCAAACAGAAAGAGAGAAAGGATGGAAAGGGTACAAGACGAAGAGTGATTGAGCTGTAGTCGATCTTGCTGCTCTGTCCAAGTCTCCAATGTCTTGATGCCGTGTATAGTCGGATTGAAGATCACGTTCGCTCTCGATACGCCAAGTCCCCTCTTCTTTCTCTGTGCAAAATGTTCTCGCGGTGCTAGAACGATCTTACTAACCACTAATTACCCATTTGGCATTCCACCACGTCGGACTACAAAGCAAAGTCGTTCATCTTTTTCTTCCAACTGAGATCCAGATTCACTTTGATCTTTGATCGTCATCTCGTATTTGGTAGGCTTAAATGAGCCAAATCTAAAGAATGTTCAAAGAAATCCTTATGCCCACACTGGTGATAATCTTAAGAGAATATTTTTAGTTCTACACTCATTATCCTATCATAAAAGACAAAGAGGTTGTTGCGATTATATCTAAACTGCTCCTATAAACCTATGGAACATTTCATCTAAAAATTACAAGCGAACATTTTTTTTAACGCAAAATATTTTTTTTTGTTTTCTATTGTCGAAAAGAAATAGCATTTACGGAAATTTGTGATTCTTAAAAATTGTTCTTTCAAGGATTAAAATATACTTTAAAGTTCTGAGAATATCTCCTAAAAATTTCAGAGTAGACCGTTGGGTACATTTTATTAGACAGCTAAATGTTTATAGTAAGGTCAGATTGGAGCGCATGATATGATTTTTTTCTCGGAGAAAGAGACTTCAATAATTGTATTGATTTTGAATGGGCTTCAGATTAATTTGTATTCGGAAAATTTCAGATCGATGCGGTATGAATTTCAATTCAAAACTTTTGCTAGGGCACCGATCACTTTCAGAACAAAAAAGAGGCTAAAGAAACGCGTAAATCATGCCTGCGTTACATAAAGAACATTTTAATTCTTGAAAGAACGATTTTCAAGATTTCCAAATTTCCGTAAATGACATTTATTTAAAACAATTGCATATTTATTACATTAAAAAACGAATAATTTATCACTCATCGCTATACTATATGCAAGATGTAGATTTTAAAAAATCTTCAGTTATCTCTACTTCATATGTTTAAACACTTGTAACTTGAAAAGTTTTCAGCATATCATGTCGAAATAAAAGAAATACGTGTCCAATATTTTCAATCAAGGAACAGAAAAAATATTTCGCGTCAAAAAAATGTTCGTTTATAATATTTGAATGTTCCTATGCACAATAATTTTTGACGGTGATCAATGATTATTCAAATTCATATGATGATTGAGTTGAAGTCTTCTTTACACTAAAAAAAAAGCATATATTTTATTTTAAGGGTATAATTAAATAATTATTGAATATTGAATATTGAGATATTTACCTAAGGATAAAATCTATAAAAAACATCACGTCTATAAATGGTTGACAAACGCGCGCACATGACATTCTAGTTGTATAAATTCTCATTACGTATGTCAACAAAGCATTCAAGGTACATCATTAGGATTTAGGGAGCCTTAAGGTACTTGAGACTCAAGAAATGAAAACATTTATGGTCGTCTGCGGTGAATACCTTTTCGTTTCACTCTACGTGGGAAAGACTTGAAGAAGTACAATAAAAGTAAAAAGTGAGCTTTAGCATTTGCGGGAACGAACTTGCTGGAATGGTAAATTATATGAAAGTCAGGAAGCTCTAAAATGTATTCGTGAAACTGAAATTCACCTCGAAATTAACGCAACAACGTTTAATAATCTATTAATCCGTCCCTGAGATCAGATACATAGTGTATGGGTACCAGAGCGCTGGTTCTCTGGTCGACATGGAGTAAGCCGTGGACACAACGATGGCTTTAGCTGCAAAAACAGCCTCGCGAACCGTCGTAAAGCCGTCCGAGATGCAGGGGTGCATGTATCCACTTCTGAAAAGTGAGAGCCTGCAAAATTTGCACTTGAAGATCGATTACACCTGATGATGGTATAAATAGATTCATCAGCGTCCATCAGCTATATCATTCAAGTCTTTGAATGAGACCGATCAGCGCTTACCTATGTTTAAAGGAAAAGCTAAACCTAACAGAAAATCCAGAAATAAGTGATGACTGACAGTATTTCATCTTAAACAAATACTTTTTAAAGAGACTCACATGACATAGCAACTTCTGTCGCAGACGATCTAATGTTTATCCTGTCACCAAACGAGAGATTATTTTTTGTATCAACATAATTAATGGGAACGAAGATAAATCTTCTTTTAATAGATTTTGAAAATTCTATTTCTTGTATTCTTTTTACAACGATAATAATACCGTTTATAGATCCGGCAGTTTTGAGGCTCACACATTTTCTATAAACTATACAGTACCTACTATATTAGAGTAATATAATCAAACTGATCTGTAATGATTTACATAATACCGTCACTATAGGTTTACTGTAACTGAATTGCACTGACACAAAAGCTGGATTTTTTCTCGAATCTCCAGAAAATTTAGATGTTTATTATCCCTTAAATCGGAAGTTGATTACGTCAGCGAATTCTCCCTCTCCTTCATCCTGCTTCTCTCTCATATTTCCTCAATGTTTTCCTTTTTCTTGTGCTCCATCTTTCTCGATCAGTAAATTCCTGTATCTTTTTCCACTCATGGTCCTCCTGATCTCTCTGGAAGCCGTCGCGCACAAATGAGGTTGTCGCGTCAGCGCGTGCATCCATCCCCCTCCTCAACCCTTTGCGAACCCAGATACGTCGCGTCGATCCAAGACATCGAACGAGTTCTTTCATTCGCTTCTTTTTTTCCATTTTCATCCGCAGCATCCCACAGTGTTTCTTGCGCCTTCTGTCTCCCTCAGACTTGGACCATTGTTCTCAGAAATGTCCTGCATACAACAACGGGGAACGAGGCTCGATGTTTGTAGAAATACCGATAACAATGTCATCGTAAGGCAACGTAAAAGAACCGCAAGGCAATGAAATATCTTGAAAAAAGGAGAAGAGGATTTTTTGCTTGTGCATTGAATCTTGTTTTGGTTATCAGATTATCTGGAGCTGATCTGTTCTGCTGAAAACGGAATGACATGCGCCCGCCTTTGTCAATACTTTATGCTTATAATAATAGGACAACATCTTTTTGTCAAAGAACCAAAATCTTGAATGGGAAAGAACACTGAAGAGGTAATTCCCAAAAATTTAAATTTCCCGTAAATTTAAAACATGAAAATTTCCAAAAATTGAAATTATTGGAAATAAATAAAAAAAATCTCCAAAAACTGTTAAAAATTTTCGTACAAGACTTGTATTTACAATTTCCTCGAAATTTTTAAAAAATTTATATTTTTCAGGAATTTGAATTTTCGGCAATTATTTTTTTCGGTATTTCTTCACATTCGACAAGTTGATTTTTCGGTAAACAAAATTTTGTCCCGTGATAATTTAAACTAGCTGTGAAGTTGTATCAACATTTTGGAAACTTAAAAAGAATTTAGCCAAAAAAAACTGCTGTTTTATAATCTGTAAGTCTTTATGTGAATGTATAATTTTAAAAATATAAAACGAGTTAAAGCAAATTTCAAAACTTCAAAAAAATATAGAAATATTTTTTATATTTTGAAAGTACTTTTAAATTATTTGGAAATCTTAAAATTCTTTTACATCATTTTGAAATTAATTTAAAATTACTTAAATTCATTTGAAATCTCTTCAAAATCGCTGAGACTTTTTGAAATTCTTTGAGTTGTTTTGATATCTTATTTGAACTCTCTCTAAATAGCTTTAAATTTCTTAAAATCCCTGAAAATACTTTAAAAACCTTTGAAATTCTTTAATACAAAATTAAAATACATTACAAAATTAGAATAGAAAATTCAGAATACAGAAGCAGTTTCGATATATGTAATCGCAACTTCTATAATAATATTTGATAATGGAATGATACGATTGCAGCAGTTTCTATCTCTGGAAGTTGGGTCTTTGCGCAAATCAACAGTGTGCTTTCGAGTTCTTCGCGTGTTGCTCTACGATGAAAGCCTATTGAAAACCTGATTTTAAAAATCCAGTTTTTCCTCTATTTGCACATTTAAGTTTCGAGACGAATTGGTGGCTAACACAGCGTGTATGAAGCAGTTATCTTGGCGTGTTTTGGTCAGAAAGCCTCATCCAATTATCGTTTGGGGAAAAAGGGCCGCGCGAGGCCCATTCCTTGTGTAGAAACGTTGAATCGGGCCTCATTACCAACACGCAGCTGCTCTGGGGCTAATAAGCCGTCACAGCTTCTGTGCAAAACGTGCCTCCATGCAAATTTTATTCTGTGTGGAACTCGTGTTAGGATAAGAAGGGCCTGAGTCTCAACGAAGAGTCTCGACGATCGTTTCCCCGATTTCAAAAGATCGAGTATCACGAAGAAGTCTCGAAACGAGACTCGCATCAAAGGAGTGGAAAGGAGAGGAGAGGAGAAAAAGAATGAGCCGAACTTGGAGAGTAGCTATGTGTGTTCGAGGAGCACGCAAACCTCGGTAAAGAAGGCAAAGGGAAGCAGAAGCGTAGGAGGCGGGTTATCTCTGAAAGCTTAGAGGCCGGTGCGAGGTACGAAACCGGTAGTAAAGTTATTCGAAGAGCTGGGCATTCAAGTACCCGCGTGGTCGAGCGATCTTCTTGGATAAGAGCAGGAGGTGTAACTTACTAGGTCTCGGGCCTCGTACACGTCTCAGTACATCGTCCCTTTATATATTTATCTCCATCGTAATTCTGATTGTGTACACAATTATATATCTGCTGAACGTGCACAATGACTCAGGCACCGATAACACTATTCACGATCTTTCTGATCTTCGAACACGTCCTCAATTTTTCCTCCTCTTCTTTCTCAATTTATTATCAAACATCTTCAGTTTCTCGTGTCAATTTCTCGTGCAAGTATAAATATTGCATGTAATAAAGTTGAACCACTTTGAACTTGAACCGGCTTGAGCCACGAGTTGAAATTACACAAATATGTTTGCATGGATTATAAATTAATTAAACACGAATGGTGTAGGATGCGGTAGTGGCAAAGATGCTGTTGATGAGATACGAGCAGGAGAGACGAGATGCTCGACGCATATGCGTTGAAAGTCTGACTAATTAACTTTGTGCAGTGAATCTTCTTTCCATCGTCGAGAAGAATCCGAAATCGACATACTGTGTCACGCCATGCCATGGATGCTTTTGCGTGTAAGACGCACTCGACAAAAAAAAACTGAGCTGAACACCTGCCGAAATAACGACTTAATTCACCCGGGACTGATTTCGCCTCCAGCCAAAACGTTTATTTCAATTCCGGGAATCGTTCTCGTCGTGAGTATTACAGCAGATCCTGATTGTTGCCAAAGCCACTCTAGGCGCGAAAACAGATCTAAATCCAAATCCGAACAGCGCGGGCCAAGATATCCTTGAGATTCGAGAGCTAGTTAATCTCGTCACGTACTGTCCGTCAAGCGAGTTCTTCAAATCTTTCGCCTGCAAAAAGAGAGTTAGATATATGTTTTGCCATATTTGGAATTTTCCCATTCCCCAACTTGGATCGGATCTTTCAACTCAGAACCACAGTCCTAGTCTCGAAATGAGGAGGACTCACCTTGATACACAGCACGAGTATGAATTTTTTGAATTGTCTCGAATTGCATGTCGTATGAAAAGAGTCCAAGCAAGTTCATTGAACCTATAGTACGTGAATACTCGGACATTTACGATAATCCTTTATCGCTAAGGAGCCCAAGAATCATAGGGAGATGTGTATGCGATTTTCAGAACCTGTTATGGTCGTTCCAGAGCCTCCAAGGTGGTCTACAATTGCAGTAATAACTCAATTATCCTCTCTGGGTCCGTACCCGCCTATCTGCCTCTTTTACTCTCAAATCTCTCACTCAGACCCTCCTGTTCTATCCTTCTTTCCAAGCCTTCCACGAGAATTCTCCTCTCTCCCTTCCTCTGAATCTTTCTCTTTCCTTTTTTTTCTCCCCCCCCCCCCGCCACCACTTTCGCCTCATCTTCTTTAGCCCATTTCCTTCCCCGAGGCAAATCCCTGAGATCCTCACCCTACGGATTATTCCTCTTCCTCCTATTATCAGAATCGCTTATGTACAATGTTCAATGTACACACGCAGTTCTAACATAGAGATACGACTGATCGCTCTTCGAATTTCACGAGTCACTCGTTTCCCCCTTTACCCCACCCTCAATCTCGTCTGTCCTTTCTTCTACTCGATTCTCACATAACTTCGATAGGGCTGAAGAGCAAGATTGTTTTCTCAAGGCGAAACCTCGGTCTTTGAATTTTTTCAACACTACTCAGAACATCTTGGCCAAGTCAGATTAAATCATGAGATCTCTTAAATATGATGTCGATGATCCACAGATTTTTTTACCGTAACTCTTCTCTCGGGCAATGATTAACTCAGCTCGAAATAATTCAACTATATATTAAGATAAATGGAAACAGTAAATAACGTGCTATATAATTACATATTATATATCATCTTAAATTACATTAGCTAAGTGTTGAATTGAGATTTTGTACACTAAAAACAAAGTAAAGTAAAAGAAAGTCTTCAGCTAGATTCGCATTAAATTAGGGATTACGGAATTTATAGTGCTTCTAAAGATAACTTGTCCACTATAAATTTGCAGTTAGTCCGTGTTTATCTAGACTTGATTTATTGTACCATCCCTAAGTCGTTGCAAAATACAAGAAGCCCAGAGAAAATGTTGGAAAACCATACCGTTCACGGGATATGATCGCGATTTGATCATAGTGCTCGGTGAAGCCAAGGTCAACCGCATGACCTGCACGAGATATCCTAATATAAAGGTTGAATTAACTCTGAAATGGCGTGGGAGCAATTCTCAAGAATCAGGATTTTATTTTTCATTTTTGAAACTTTTTTTTTTTCCTTCTTTTCATACAGATCCTTTTCCCAATCCTAGCTGATTTCCCCGCTTTTATAAACTCTCGTTTCCGCAGCTTTTCCAACCGCTTTTTCCTACCCTCTTTTCCAAATTTGTTTTCTACTCCTTTTTACAAATTCCCTTTTACCACAGCCTTATCAGGTGATTTTTCCAAACGCCTTTTCTTATCCCCTTTTCCAAACTCTCTCCCAACGCTTTTTCACATCTTCTGCCTCATTCTTTCCAACATCTTTTCCACAACCTTTTCAACTCCTTTTTTCAAAAGTCTTTTCTAATTTTGAATTACCACTTCTGATTTTAAATTCCATTTTTCACAGCCTTTTCAACTAATTTTTCCAAAGAAACGTATTTTCTCATCTTCTTTTCCAAACTCTATTCAGCCCCCTTTTCCAATCTTATTTTCCTAATAAGCTCCTTTTCCCTTACCCTTTTCCACCTTCTCTTATTTCCATAATGATTAGCCAATACAAAATAAAGTTGTAAAAAGAGAATTTCATCTACTGATAAATAAATGATGTTGTCGTTAGTTTAATGAAGTGATGTATTTTTCAAATGCGATAGTCGTTCCAGATTAAATCCTTCTTGACGGGGAGTTGCACGGAAATTCCTTGAATTAAATCAAATATCCGCTTGTCTCAAGTGAATCGTTTTCTGAGCGTGAATATTTGAGTTCAAAGATATTTCAGACAGCTTGGTCAAATCGAGTGTCATGTTGGCATGCCTCAGCGATTATTTCTCGCATGTAAAACGGACAACTGAAAGGGGTTCGTATACTCATATGGTCTAGCTTAACACGTCGCTCGTTAGACATTTCGTCGAAGCGTATCCCTGCACACTGCTGCTGTTGCTATACTTAGATGGTTCTAGATACCAATCGCGCATGTAACATGTAGTGGTACTTGTTCTCTATACGCTTGTTAAATATCCATCTAGAAAATGCATTACCCTTAATGCTTGATATTTAATTATCTAATTGTGCGCTCAATAGTAAGTAATTATTATACAAACGAGAAAAATCAAGAAACGTTGGGCCAAAGAATGTTAAAAAGAGATTTTGATTACTTGAGTCTATGTTTATATAGTTAGTTTTTTCACTAATTGCGAGTTATTGATAAGGCGACAGTGCTGCGATCGATACCTAAAGTGTAATGTTGTCGTTTAAATGTAAATACTGGATTATTTCTTTGATTGTATAAAAGTACAGTTGTCATCATATCACATATCAAGTGTGAAAGTCCATACAATTTTAATCTTAAGTCATTTTAAACAGTTTCGTTCAGAAATTTTATTACTTGAGATGCTAAAGTAATATAATTTATATTTAAGTATGTCTCTGAAAAATACTAAAATATTTTCTAGCAAGGCAACATACCTTAGTTTCATGGTTTAGGATACAGTTTAGGATAATTTTTTCCAGAATCTTTAGACACTCTTTCTTTATATGAACCATTCGAAAACATTAAATTTCCTTCTTATCTCTTTATTCAATTTATCAATTAATGCATTTGAGACAAATATTTTTAAAAACGATGCTGTTCACCTTATTGTCTAGCAGATTCATACGTAAACTTATAATATAGAATATTATGCATTAGAGGCGTAAAGGAGGTTATTTTGTCGAATGTGAAGTTTGATGAAAAACCGAAGTGAGGGCGTAAGGTTTTTTATGACCCTCGAGAAAAAGGTATTTATTATGGAAAAACTTGGAAAATTTCAACTATAATAAAAAGTGTCACAGGACGAACGGCCGGAACGGCCCCATGGGGACCCTTAAGGGTTAATAGGAGTTTTATTTGTGATTATTTCTTAATTATTATGTATATTTAAAACAAATATAGACTCCAGTGAGCAAAATATCTACTCATACAACGTTCCATAGGTCGATACTTCAATTATTATGGTATTAACAAGAATATAAAATGTACTGGTGGAAGTGAAAAGGAGTTTCGGTTGACTTGGTCAATTTACATAAAAACTTAGAGGTTCTTCGACTGTTGGTTTTCGTTCATTGAATCAATATTTTCAGAGGTGTAACTGAGACATTAGCCATGGGAAACGGATCTCAGGAGCTACTTCCCTTTTCTAATGGAGATGTGTATGGTAATATTTGTCGGATTTGTGCTTCCGTTCATTCAATCAGAATTTTTAGAAAGGTGGTAACAGAGACATTATGCGAAACTAATATTTCGCCCAGCTTCTTTAGTTTTCTAATAGGGATGTTCAGCCAATACTCGTCTCACTCATCTTTTTTTCTTCCTATCTTTTTCTTTTCTGATCCTTTTCTGTTTCTTTTCTCTTTCTAGAGTCACTCCCTTCGCCCTTCTCGCTCTCTTAATCTCATAGCGGTTCACCTCTCGCTCCCTCTACTTCTTTCCTCGCATCCTATCGTCCTTCCTTGCCAAACCAATCTTCCATCCCCAGAGTAAGACATTGAGGCACCTGCTAGAGTCCGGTACAATCAGGGTTATGGTGTTCGCAGGTTCAGTCAGGGTTGTAGTGGGAGTCCTTGCACGGCATAGTCCAACGACTGTATTCGTTGTGGCAGGGGCCCTCGCCGGCTACGGGCTGGGTGGTCCTACCGCTTCAGTTGTGTTCCGACGCGCTTCAAGTCAACACTAAGAACATTATTTCGATCTTCGGAGCGTGCCAATTGCTCTATAAGATGTAAACAACTCGGGGGTGATACCAGAATCAAACTTCGCTTGACTACAATTCATATTGTCGAGTTACCGGATTGGAGTTTCCATGACCATGACTAGCAAGGTCACATACTAAAGTGAAGAATCTAATCTGAAGTTGCAGGCAGTGAAATTTTTCCAGCACGTGAGAGTGAAGGTGATAATTCAATTTCGTAGTAATAATTGGAATTCCTCCTCTCTTCTTTCCAAAATTTCCTCAGGTTCCCAAATTTAGTTTTTTTCCAAGTGAATCCGTCTCTGTACGAAAGTTGGTGGAAAGAGCAAAGAGAAAAGGGCTCTCAACTGGCACTGTCCGAGAAGCAGTATGTGAGCGCCAGTTTGGTTGGAGTTTAGAGGGAGGATCATGAATCTTGAAGGGAAAGGGAGTTGTGGCATTGGAGGTAGAGAAATAAGAGGGAATAACAACAAGGTGTGCCGAGGTGTAATCAAAAGCCGTTTTATTTAGAACGGACGTTTTGATAAAGTGGTTAGTGGGAAAGCGAGGATTGAACCAATCGAGTATGATTGGCCGGACGTGAGAAGCGCGAGACCCACGATTGATCAGCAAAGGCAGAAGAGAGACACTCAACATCATGCAGCATAACCACGTGACTTCAGAACAACAACCATTCATTTCACAACAGATAAATTGAGTCAGTGAAACATTGTTTGTTTAAAAGAATCGAATCATAACTTAAGTCTTTTAGAGTTTCTATATGTAAGAGAGGCATGAGAGGGAGAACACAATTATGGTCCTCTGGAAAAACAAAAAGAGCAAAGAGGTGAATCCTAATTTCACAACGAATTAGGAGTCAAGGTCCAAATTAAGTCGAGTTTGACGCTTCTTTCGAGGTATGCAGGTATACTCAGGTTGAAAATTTTTTCCTATTTCCGTTCTGCCGTGCTGGGTTAACGGGACGACCAGCCCACAGGTCCTAATTTTTTTTTCATCGCATAGTCCCGAGCATGAGAGAAGATTCCTGAGGTATAGGTACTGAAGTTGGGTAGGCTGTCAGATTTTAAATTCCCCGAGCAGAGTTTCGAAAAATATCTCTATTATTGTCATGGAGATGAACGCGGCTGGTTCAAAGTAGAGTTCTCTGTTATATGAGTTACAACAACTTTTTATTAATGGCGAGGAATGTGTAAGGTTTACTTTAGAGAAAACACAATATATTGACTATTCTAGAGGCTTTTAGACTTAGGCCCGATTTAATTCCTTCTATTTAATTCATCAGGGGCTAGGCATTTGGAATTTTAACAAAAGACCTCTTTTCCACCTTTACTGTTTCAAGGTAGAAATTAGGATATTAAGAATAATAAAGTATCAATTGCGCCTTTACGTTCTTCCATATTACAACTCCTACATTCAGATCACTTATCGTGTATCTTTGTTTTGCACTTTTTTTTCAGTGCAATCGTTTATTAATATGTAATTATGTCAGTTTGACTATTATGCTATCTTTTTTTTTGTTATATCATGCAGTTTCACCAAAAAAACTATGGTTGTGACAACCATATAAATAATAAATGTGTACTAATAATTTGCGATTTCTACAACTATGATTGTAGTTTCCACAACCATAACTATTATGTGACAACAACCACAACTATTTCATAATAGTTGACACATAGCTGTGGTTATTGTCACATAATAGTTGTGGTTGTGGAAACCATAAATTGTAGTTGTACCATATTTTACTATTTCTCTGGTTGTCACATCCATAACAGTTTATTCCGTGTTATATTATTTATTAAGCATATTTTAGACGATTTCCACGGATTGTAAGTAAAGAATTTCCATCAGATATTCTCTGAGATTTTCAGGATTTTGAAGTTTGTCGTGAAATTCTAAAAGGATTTCAGGAGATTTTAAACAAATTTCGAATTGCCAGAATTTTAAAGGAGTTTTACGTTTTTGTCACAGATATTTATTTCAAAACATTTCAGGAAATTTTAAAATATTTTAAGTAATATTATGAGAAATTTTTGAACAATATTGATTGTATTTACATTTTCATTGGAAATTCCGATTATTAAATTAGTTTATCAATAACAAAAGGTTTCTAAAAGTTTTCTAATTTTCTCTAGTGGCTTATTATGATAGAAAAAGAGAAAGATGCCAAATGGTGAATAAATCTGAATAAAACAGATATTGAATCTTCTAAATAATTATTTAATAAATCTTAATGATTGTGATAAAACATAAGTCATGCATATTTATTCGTACAATTAACGTAAAAGTGTTAATGTGTTCACACTCAATTTATCACTCACGCTTAGTCATACTATGATGTCTTTAACAAGATATTCAAAGAATGCATCTAAAGAAATTATATCGTGACGGATTAAATTTTTTCATGTACTTGAACCAATCGAATAGGAAGCCGTTAGCTTGATTTATTTACGACGAGATGATTGCTCCTATGTTTGTCGTCTTGAACCTGCGTCTTGGGTTAAACCGTTATTGTACCAGATACGAATTACCCGGAGCTATCTTGAACAGTCTGATCGAGTATATTGATCTTTAATCAGATCGCTAGGCACACATGCAACTTCACGATGCATTTTACTCGAGTAATCGATTACACGATAATGCAGAGTAATTGACTAAGTCATCTTAACAAATGCATCTCTTTCTTTATGTCCAGGCTATCTTTTTTCTGAAGAATTTGCCCTTTATTATTCTCGTTTCACCTGCTTTTGTTTCGCATCGGCTTCACTTCTTGTAAGGTGCAAGGCAAGGGACTCTTGAATTCATTAAAAATTTCTCTGAACTTGAAGTGAAGTCTAAGTTCCCTGCAATATGCTTCATACTCCCTTGAGGAGAAAACATCAAGTTTTCAAAAGTCCTTTTTTAAAACTCCACATGCGGACCATGCAGACAGTGGTTACCGTGCTTGCCGTGCTATGCGTCATTATCGGACAACGAACGCAATGAAACGAGGGAACTGGTTCTCGGTGTTATGTCCGTCCGTGCGTTCGTTTGCCCTGCGCTCGTGCGCGCCTTCTTCCAATTGTCTTATACCCCTTTATAAATTTGCTGCGTTTGATCAAGCAAACAACTACAGAAAAATTAATTCAACAAGTTGGTGAAATAATCTGAAAAATGTTTAACACTATTTCTGAAAGTAATGTTTTCTATATTTTACAATTGGCCACATATAAATTAACGCGACACTCTAATTAAACCATGTTTCCAATTTTTCAATATATATATATTATACTGTACAAGCCAAAATTACTGTACCGGCTTTTGTCGGAGGGCAAGGTCGGGCACACTCGACTTTAAATCCGCATGTTTTAGCAGTTTAAATATTTTGTTTAATTCAATAAATTAATATTTTTTTGAAACTATTTTGTATTCTTTATATTACAGTGAATCCTTTTGTATCCTTTGAAATTTTTTTTTCAATATTTTTAAATTCTTTACAATTCTAAAGATTTAAAAACATTTTTAAGTCTAAATTTTATAAATTTACTGAAGTGTTTTAAAACTTCTAAAATCCTGAGAAATCTTCCAAAATCTTTGTAATTTTTGTTAAAACTTCTTGAAATTTTTTGAAATCCCTTAAAATCACATTGTATTCACTGAAAATCTCGAAATTCTTAACAATATGGGCATTTTTATTTTGAAAAGGGTGTCATGAAAGATTTTATCTGAGAGTGCCATGTAGACTAAAACCGGTATTGCAAAATCAAGGTGAAATTAATGATGCAATATCGAAATGAAAATGTCGATATTTACGATAATATCGATATTTTCCAAATTTTAGAAAATATTTTGCTAATAATTGTTGATTCATATTTTTCAATAAACAATTAAGTAACAGTAATTTTTAAAATAATTTATTTGTATATATAACGTGTAAAACTGTAAAATATAAAGTTTAAATTAAGGGCATGTAATACTACTATACGAGCAAAAGACGTGATACTTGGAAACATTTCATATTTTATTGATTTTCAAATAATCCAATTTATACGATCAAAAAAGTAAATATTTTGTTACGAAACTTTGGGAAAACTTTTTAGTTTGCATAATGAAAAAAAAATTCCGTTTTGATAAACTAGGTAATTAAGTATTTGAAACTGACAAATTAGATGGATTTAATCTGAAACCTTTCTGATTTTCCCAAAAAGAAACTTTATTTTTATTATGTAAACTAAAAGAACACAATAAACCTCTGTTTTAATGTTGTCTAACATTTCCAAAGTTTCTCGACAAAATATTTACTTTTGTGACCATATAATATGGTTTACTTCGTATTATTGGTTTATATATCGATATTAAAATATCGAATATCCAAGTAAAATACGATATTTTCGATATTTCGATTTCGATATTTCATTAATAGGTGAAATCACATGAATCAATGTATAATCAATATGGAATCACTGTAGAATCAATGTGAAATCAATGAATCAATTTTCAAGTAAACGGTCCCTCGCCTCAAACTACTGAATATAGATGATTTAATGTGGAAAGATACTTAATACTTGATACTTGATATTTATTAATAAATTCTCTGAGTGAACAAAATTACAGTCAGTAGGATCATGAATTGACGATGCACAATTTATAAACTTTTTTGCTTTTAATATTTAAGATTGAGGGCAAAAATATGATTCAATTTGCGATGTAATTTTGTTGAAGCGATTGGAGTCGCGAGAAGGTCTCTCTGGAAAAGACGATGAAGAAATTACGTTGCTGGATCTCTTAATTCTGACGAGACAAGTTTGATCCAGCCCACTGTGGAGAGCCAGTGTACACTGGGATCTTCTGGTTCGGTCCTCTCTTTGCTTGGTGAGCCACAACCTCGAGTGGGATACAGCCTACGGGCCCATGAACAACCTGTAATTATCTTTACTAAACTAGAATCTTCATGATTACATGTTTCATCCTCGCGCTTTCCCAGGTGCACGATCGTCACTCGCTTGTGCGGCTACGCTTTTCGTACATAGTGTCGCGAGACATTCTCTTGTTGTTATTCCAGACACGTCGTTTTCTTCCAAAACAATCACTTTTGAAAACAGTCACAAACCTACATTTCTGACAAGAATTCGCAAAGTTCATGTGATAATGAGTTTATGTTCACTTGTACGCACATCTACATTAATGACGTTTCATTATGTCTCTGGCATTCTTGGTAGAAAGAGGAAAACTTTGACTACCCACATTTCAGAAATACATTTAAGTAGGATACCAAAGCATATCAAATTCCTAGTCCGATTATGGAATACATTTGAACCCTTACTAAAAGTTCTTCGTAGGGTTTCCCTCTACTCTTTTTATGTCGAGAGAAATGATATTCATTATTTTTGGATAATGCAGCATTATAGAGAATAATAATTCATACTCACTTTGATTAAAGGCAAGTGGGTCTTTGACTTTTGTGGATGCTTCAGGGGTCATTGGAGGGAAAAGAGTAAAAGCGAGGTAAGAATCATATAAGGACTATAGAACGCAAAGAGAGGCCATCGGACAACCCCTGTTGGTCGTCGAAAATATTTGCCGTACCTTTGTCGTGGATTGTATGCAAATCTGAGCACGAGCGCCGGGGCGCAATCCCAGCTATTGCCGATTATTTATACGTTCGCACTCGACTGACTCAGAAGAGAAACGTCGTTACCGTAGTTCAATCTCGCTCAGAGTACAGGACATTATTTTTTCCATTGTGTAGTGACTTTCGTTTAGCCATTCGCATTATTAGTCAACAAACAAGAGAGTGAGAGGAAAAAGGATGTGACACGAACTGGCACCCTTTCAATCAACGTAAAGGGTTTATCGATGCGTATCAGAACGATTGTTTTGCAATATCGTTGGTACTAAATAAAGAAAGGAGAAAAGGCATCTTGCGGTGTATTCGTCGTATTTTACTTTACAAAATGGACCAGCAGAAGATGATTTGAACAAAAAGAATCATTCAAATACTCAAAGTCACTCGGGACTTATTGTGGGCTGTTTACCCCTTTCTCAATTGGCACGAGCTACACATATCAATAGATTTAGGAGTCGAAAGCGACAAAAAAAAAAACAAAAGGGATCGCTGACCCGTGGCATAATCATTCTGACATCCCGCAGCCTTTATCGCCTGACAATATAATTATTTGTTTTACTTCGACGGGTAAAACAAGTAGGGTCGACAGACGGTGAAGTAACAATAAAACAGGCGTACGCCATTTTTGACTCGGCGCTAAGCGGTCAAACAGGAAGCCAAACAATTGATTTCAAGGCTCGCGATGCCAGTTCCTTATATGACGAGAAGCCAAATCAACTGGGGGGAAGGCTAATCGGATTTATTATCAAACCCTATTGCTCTTTGCTTCATGAATATCTTTCCCACTGAAAATTCAATATTCTCGGCAGATAATGTAAATTATCTAAAATATGCTGTTAACTTTATACGTTTATCTTCATAAGGAATTGCCAGTTCTTAAACGAGTTTTAAAAAACGGATTAAGTTGCAGCATTAAAACAGGTAACTCTATATAAACGTCAATAGCCGGTTTTGAAATGATCGAATGCGTTAATTTTCGGATACTTTCGAGAGCCGGGAGCCAGCCGCTTGGAGAACGAGTTTAGTCGACGTCTCAATCGTGACGAGACCTTCGAACAGGCTCTCCATACAACAGATACAACGGAAGGCCATACGTGGTCGCGATGATAATATGCCGCGGGTTCTGGATTGTGGTCAGTCGCTGATCTTTGACTTGGAGAGAGTTCTAAAAGGATGAATATACATTCGGTATCTCGTGCGCGAATAAAACCCATGCAGCGGAACGCGAGCACAGTCACGAGGAAGACGCGACGCGACGCGACGCTCACGCAGACACGACACGGAATCTACTCCGGCCAAGCGCAGACATCTCTTTGTTGGCCTGACCAGTTATTCTGTCCTCAACATGCTTCAGCGAAGTCCTCGATCCTATCCCAAATTCCTTGATCAAATCAATCAATTAAGTGAAGTGCTTTCAGTACATTATGCAAGTTCTCCTTAGGTTGCCCGCCTTTTAATTACATACTACGAATTATCTCCAGTTAGGTATTTCAGAGTATACTTTAACAACTATAGAAACTGCAGATTCCAATTCTCAGAGAGTTGTTCAAAATCTAATTCGTTTATACCCCTTACTGGTTGTTGGTCATTTGTGTGGGTAGAATATACTATATAAAGGAGCGTGTATGTCAGTTTGTTAGACTCCTCGGCTGGTCGAGATGGAACCGGACGCACCTTGGTATTGGTAATCATTCGCAGGTAGGCATTTACGTGTATGCTGGAATAGTTGCAGGTAAAAGAGGTTCGAGGGAGTTACATATTTGTTACGAGACGGTGTCTTTCCCTGTCGAGAACGTGATTCGCCTTCGAGATCGAATAAAGACCTCTGCTCATAGTCGGTTCTGCGTCTCCTGTTGAAACTCGCATAAAACACTCTCTTCCTCTCTCTTCCCTTCATTCCTCTCAAGTCCTTTTTCCCTCACGCACTCACACATACGCAATCGCGAACTCTGCTTGGGCACGGATATGGTCGTTGGCCACTCTCGCCAAGTTACAGTTTTTCCAATGGGGTGACTGGAGCACGAGAGAGGAAGGGAAACCACAGACGAGAAGACCGTAGTAATTAGTTGTACTAAGTGTAAGATAACTTTTTCTTGTGGTACATGCGTGTAATTACATGAACGAATGACCGGTGCCGACGTTCCTCCACAAAAAAGGACATACAGGAAAAGTTGTGTTGTTACGCCCTCGCTTTGCAGGAAATAGGGCTCTAGGCTCATTAATTTCTTGACAAATTGATATTTTGCACTTGGCGAAGATTTCTTGAGGTATTCTAAACTTTCTTCATCTGCACAAACATTTTTTTGAGTCGTTCTGCACTTTATTCATCTGCAGCAAAGTTTTTCTGAGTTGTTCTTCTGCACTTTTTTCATCTACAGCAACGTTTTTCTGAGACATGCTGCACTTCTTTCCGTATTATTCACTGATTAGGATAAAATAATTTAAAGAAGTGCGATATGAAAAGGAAAATTCCTTTGCTGTATTTCTAGGAATTGGATTCGAAAGTTAAGGCAGATGCACTTATGTTAGTCTAACTCTAACTCTTCTATCCCAACCGGTCCTCCGCGTGGAACATGCACCTCAGCATGAGAAACTTCGCGGGTATACCAAGTCGAAAACACCATAGTGCCCTACGTTTCAGGCGCCGTATCCGAGAATTATTTATGATACCTGATAGAGACACGGTCCTGGGCACAATGTCTAAGAGGCAAGACCCACGCACGGCATTCCTATCTCACTTCCCTCCTCGTTTCATCGCCCTTCATCTTCTTCTTTGTCTTCTTTTTTCCCTGTCCTCATGTCTCCCTCTCATTTTTTGCATTTTTCTCGTACCCATTTACTCGCGAGCGCAACTGTATTCTCGCATATGTACTTAAACAGCTGGGACCAGAACCAAACGATGAGATCTCACCACACAAATTCAGGATCGAATCGATAGATTCGATTCCATTCGACTTTTTCATTCGATGACTTCATGAAAGTTTTGCAAAAGCAAATTATTGTTTTTAGAAAACACTGGGGAAAAAGTGCGAATAATTGATAATTGACAATTTAAATTTTTGAAGAATTAGTCCCCTAACGTTCCAATCGAATTGGATTCCTGCTGTGAGGGGTCTTTTCTTCTATCTCGATTATAGGCTCATATAAGATCCATTATTACCTCATAATAGGGCTCCTTAGTCATTTGCCAACATAATTTTCTAACAGTCTAATCTCTTTGAGTTACCAAGGCAGTGACTACATGTGTCTTACATCTTTCAGATTACCCCTTCAGGCACTTATGAAGGTTACATTGCATTATAGATAATACATCATAGATAATGATCAGTTGCTACAATATATTATATTTTTTTATATTAATGTATATCATCGTCCTAATCACCCCACTGTATTCTCCATATGTTTGATTTCCGATGCAGATCGACAATGCCACTGGACTCCATAAAGAAAGTGTATCTTAATGCTTAAAGTCATAAGAATCGAGTTCTGATTCTATCTCTACAACGTAATAACTTAATCGAGTAGTAAGTTGGATGGTGTCGAAGGAGAAGGAAGAAGAGGATGAGAAGCGAGGGCCACTGGAGGTTAAAACTCGCGATGCAATGCACGGGGGGTCGAAGAATCGCCCGGAACCGAATGTGGGCGTCTTAGTTCCCACCCTCTTCATTTACCCCGCGGCTTTTTCGTGGGTCGAGCTTTTATCTATGTTAGTTCTTTCACTGCAAATGTTCAATCCATTACTTGCAATTTCAAATATATACCAATAAGTATTTCAAAAATTCCTTTCTTTTTTGAGTTGTTATGTACTTTCATCATCTAACATTTTCATGAATTGTTCTGCACTTGCTGCATGTGCAGCATGTGTATTACAAAAATACAAGTAAATTCAAAAAGTATTGACTCGGTAAAATTAATTTCATTCAATTTGTTTTCTCATGTGCAGTCTAGTATTTTTTTTCTTTTTTATAGAAAATAAATTATCGGAACGAGTGATTATTAGGTAACACGATCCTGCATGAACGCGTCGGCGAAGTCGATTGCGAATTCTTATTCTGGAGCGAGCGAGGAAGTGTCGAGTCGTAAAGTTGTGAGGGTGCAGGCAGAATATATACAGATATATAGTCGGGACCAGCTGCAGGTACTCGTTCTAAGGTCAAAAAACAAAGTAAAATAAAGTTGAGCGAGGGGACTATAGGGTTCGCAGACTCTTTCGGTCGTACATAAATCCTCCTATACGGGTTCTGCTTCTCCGTCTCTGTCCCCTTATGTTTACCCTCTCTGGAAAGACTTGACTCCTTGCGCGATTCTAAAAGGTATGTACACTCTAGTACACCGGCATCTCGATTCGTCTTTTCTAGTCGATTCAACCAACGAAACCTACCTGGCCAGAAAGAAACTGCGAATGAAGCACCTGCCTCAGTTGCCGTCGATTAGGTCACCAAAACGAACAAGAAGGATCCTAAAATGAAACTAAAATCTTTTTTATGCAAAAATAAGATGTTTACATCGTTTTATTCCAGTAGATTAAGCTGCTCATCAATTTCCGTTTTTGCTGGCTTCCTCATGATTATTAAAAACTAGAGGTCGATTGTTTATAATTTAACATTGAACGCTGCAGTTAACTACAGTTACCATATTTTCTGATTTCATAAGACGCAAAATAATTTCTAAAATAATTTAGAATTTAATTTTTGTTAAATAGAAACTTGTAATTTCTTGTCCAATTTCAGGAATCTCCATAAACTTCGTAAAATTATTTGTCAGTCTTTGATATTCTACAAAATTTTTTCAAATGAATAAAAATATCATGAAGTCTCATTAAATCTCTTAACTAGCTGTCAAGTTGTATCAACTTTTGCACTCATTCAATGAGCACTTTGCTTCCTCATAGAGGAAGCATTAAGTATTCTTTACATCAGCATTAAATTTTGATTACTTCAGAAGTTATATTCAAAAAATTCATTTTCGAAAATTACAATAAAGTATAACTTTCTTATTTTTTGATAAAATGCATTAATCATATAGGTCACTCGATTCGTCTCGACATAAAGAATATTCATTTTTCTTAAGTCAACTCAAAATTTTGATTATTTGAAAACATAGAGCGAAAAATTAACTTTCAAAATTATAAATAAACATAACTTCCTTATTTTTTAATGAAATGCATTAATCATATAGGTCAATCGATTCGTCTCGATGAAAGGAATATTCATTTCCCTTACACCAGCTTTAAATTTTCAATATTTGAGAAGTTATATTGGAAAAATGAATTTTACGAAAATTATAAAAGTATATAAAACTTGTAAAATTAAATATTTTGTTAAACCCTTGAAAGAAATTCAACTAGGTATATAGTGGAATAACTATGCAAAATTTCATCAATTTATCTCTACGCGTTTTCAAGATATTGCTGGATAGTGACACACACACACACACACACACATCCGGACATTTTTTCATATCATATTAGATATATTGCCCTTGAAATATGTTCAAAAAAACCTTTTTTAGGAAACTTGATTTTAAATGTTAAGGAATTTCAAAACGTTTCTAGGAATTTTTAGAGAATTTCATAAATTTTAACGTGGATTTCAAAAGATTTATAATTTTGAAAATTTGTGTGGAATTTTAAGGGATTTAAAAAGGTTTTCGGAATTTTTAATCTTGTTAGGGAATTGTATTGAGGGATTTCAGAGGATTTTTATGATTTTTTAAAAAGATTTTGTAAAATTTTATGAGTATTCAAGATATTTTTCTAGTTTTTAAAATATTAAAAAATTTTTAAGGATTTCATGGAATTTGATGAAATTTGTAATGATTTTAAAAGATTTTAAATGTTAAAAAACTTCAGAAAGTTTCTTGGAATTTTTAAAAATGTTCACAAATTATAACATGTATTTCAAGAGAATTTTAAGATTTTTTAAAGAATTTTAAGAAATTTCGAAAGTTTTTCGTCCAATTTTAAGGGAGGCGGGCAAAAAAACACGCGTGCGATTATTATCTTTTTTTTTTTTACATCTTCAAGTCATTCAAAAGCCAATCAGGTTTACAACAACAATGTATGCGAGATTTTGGAGACATTTCGTGAAATCACTTTTTACATTCTCATCAGAGAAGGTATTAGATTTGTGTAAAATTTGACCCCCCCAGTTTTTATTAAATGTCCACATTTTGGGACCCTCTGAACCCGAAAAATATGTTTTTACGAATTGGTCTGTCTGTCTACCTGTGTGTCTATGAGTCTGTAGATTTTTAGCTCGTGAGCACGATAACTTTAGAAAGAATTGACCGATTGTTTAAGATATGAATGTTTTCGATACAGGGTAACATAAATTTGTTAAGTTAGAAAGAAATCTAAAAAATGTATAAGATGAAATTTATATGATCGACCCCCAGTTCAATGAAATCCATCTTGAAATGCTTTATTTTCTGAGATTTCGCTAACATCCTGGAAGGATTAAAGGGGCAAAAAGAGTTTAGTTTTTTGCTGGTTTGTCGGAGAATAAAAATAGAGACTCGGTTCGCGTGCGCGTGCAAACGTGCATGAGCATTGGGGATAACATACCGAGGCGATAACTATAAGAGCAATGGTGCTGGTATAAAGGTACGCGAGCGAAAGATCGAGATTACGTGGGCGGATACATTCGCAGTCCCGTTCTTGCGGGTTGTCGCCATGCTCTAACCCCTCGCTTCCCCAACGACTTTAGCCTCAAGGATCTTGTCCCTTCGGCGCTACACGTAGGTGTGCTGCAGCGAGTATTTACAATATTGTTTGCCTCCCAGATCCCTTGCGTGCGTGGTGATGCTCATACACCCTTCTATTTGAATCTCCCATAACCTACTCGCATACCTGTCTTTCGTTCTTAACCATCTTCGCTTTTTCCTCTTTTCAAGATTTCCCAACCTGACTTACTCCACAGGGTTTATAAAATATGGGATTCCATGTTATTAAAAGACTCAGATTTTTCCTTCAAAGCTGCTTAGAAATTTTACGACATCGTATAAATCTTGCTGCATCGACATTGGACTATAGGGATGGATATGTGTTCATTTATAGAATGCAGATAAATTTTCTTTTTCGTAAGATTAAGGTTAAACTTTATTTAAGTTTAGTAGAGGTTTTCAAAATGAGGCTGAAGAAACACTGAAAAAAAAATTTAGTCAAGGCAACAAAAACGTTTTGTTGTACAGTTTTTGTTGCCTCGACCATAGTTTGGTTGTAAACATAAAATTATTTTTTTGGGCCAACAAAATATTATTTTAGGCCAACAAAAAGATCAAACAAAAAAGTTTAGTTGGCTTAACAAAAATGTTTTATTGACTGTATAGCAAACAAATTCTTTTGTTGAGTCAACCAAATTTTTTTGTTGGATCATAACTTTAAAATAGAAACAATTATTCAAACAATTTTTCAGTCCAAAGGAGTCCGAGGCCAATCGTAATTTCAATTTGTCTGAGGCCCAGTCGAATAAACTTATCTGTTCATTTCAATCGAAATTTCGAATCCTAATGAATCTTATATGGGAATTCAAATAATAATCCTTTAGAGTTTCAAAATTGCATTTGGAATTGCAACATTTCCCAAGTCTTTTTCATCTGTTTTATTTAGCTTATTTTGGTGACACCCAGCTGCTATACGGATTAGCATGGATTCATTTAGATAGGAATCTTCATACAAAGTTCAGGTTGGCTTGGATTCATTACAATTTGATTTCTCTCTTTTCCACGGATTCGTTCGTCTACAAAATTTGAATTGAAAAGGATTCAAAACGTTAGGAAATTTTACAATATCCGAAACTATCTTCAGGGTAGGTATAGAAAGTTTATATTAATCGCAGGTATGCACTTTCTGGCAATTTGTTGCAGCAATTAACCTAGTGCAATTTTAAACTCGATCGCAACATTCACGCTGTACTGCATGTACATACTACAAACAGTTCAATTTTTTTGTACAATAGAGTAATAGACTAACTAGACCTTTTCTTATAACATGGGAAATGGGTGGAACCAATCTCTAAAACATAAATACCATATTCAAAACCAAAAAATTATGAGTGAGGCATTCATTTCTCTTCAAGTCTTATATATTCTAAATTATAAACCGTGCTTTCAGAAAAATTCTTTTCACATTCTGTAAAATGTGATAACATTATATACAGCGATATTTTAAATGAAACAATAGATATAATAAAATTGTTTATTTAAAAAGAGGATAAAACAAATTTATACCCTAATGAAATTGTAGTATAAATTACCTACTCAAGTGATGAAATTCTAGCTTTACCAATTTCGTTTTATCATCAGTAATTCCGCGATACCTGGTGTGAAAACGCTAGTCTCTTAGTCGATAGGTTTTATAGCATATAATCGTCGCAAATATACTACATTCTCTCGTGCCTACCAGGATGAAATTAAAGTCCACTGATTCTGCTTCGTGTCGCGGACACGAACTAGTGTGAAGTGAGAAGTGAGAGGAAGGGGTGGTAAAGAAAAAAGAGGTGGGAGGAAAAGAAAGGCACCGATCCTGCGGCCCTTTTTCTTCTTCTCCTCTGCTTCTTTACCCGCAAGAGCGCACACCGAGGCGCACACCATAGATTCGATGAAGACATTAAAACGAAGGAAGACTTTACGGACGAACGAACCGACGCGACGGGCGGAGACGAGATTGGCTCTGAGATTGCTTGAGAGTTGAGCCTCCTGTATGCGCGAATGTACACGCACATGTCTCGATTTGGGAGACGGTGACGAATCAAAGCGAAGACTGCATAAATTTTCGGAAATAACCGCGTTGCGGCGAATCCTTTCTTGGAATGGCGGTATATTCATAATTTGATGGGTTGTAAAGATACAAATATGCATAAAAAACTGAAATATGCAAAATGACGAAAGAACCTGGCTTACAAAAGCTCATTGGAATAGGAAGCGTGCGAAATTTCGCGTTTTACTACCTGAAAATTAGTTTGGAAGAAAGCGAAACAAGATTTCAGGGACTATAATGACTAATGAGATTTTTGGAATTAGTTAACAATTCGCGAACACTTTTATCCCTCTACTTTAAATATGTACTAATTATTCTATAACTTGAGAATAATGAGCAATTTTAGAGTTAATCTCAATCTTAATCTTGATTTTCGTAAAATATGTCATTTTTAAAGTGTTTAACACATATCGTTCACTTAGTGGCGAGTACCATAACAAATGTGGTAATTGCTCTTAACACAAACACATAAATAACATTAATCAAGTAATTAGTCGCGTGTCGCACTCAATATGTCACGCACTTTGCTGCTATTTACATGTCAACTTTATAAAGCTCATATTTCTTCACGAAATCATTCCTCTGAAATGGATATTGAAAAATCGACACTTTTCAACAAGGCTCTTAATGTTATTTTCTGATTTATAACCACACGATCATCAGTCCTTTTTTCCGAGCCTGCATGTCTGACCTCCTAACATTTAATGATCTATGGTGATAATTATTTCCAATTACTCTCAGTTGGACACCTGCTGTGGTCTCAACTAAACTTACATCACTACTCACTGCTGTATAAAATCGATACGATACAGGTACATACATACCATAATACAATAATTGTCTATACTCAATTGAATAGTCTGTGATTTAAAGATTCAAATATTTATGACTTCATTTTTATTTAAAGCATCCTAAATATCCAATCCAATTAGTGTACTAAAAAATTTCGCGACATTTTTTTGCCGCATGGGATGATTTATAACTAACCTTATTTTACGACGATTTTATTCAAATGCGGAGATGATTATGGGGAGAAAAAAAGTTGTCGAGTTGGGACGTGTGACCTAGCTTTCAAATCGTGTAGGTATACGTGTATTTAAGAGTGTTCAAACTTATCATATATGTCAAGCGGCACCCAATGGGTGGCAATAAAGTCTAGTCCACGACAGACTTTTAAGAAGCAGGGAACCTTTCGAAAAGCGCGTTACTGCGGGCGCGACTGAACAGGCGTGTAAATATCTTCATTAAGGAGACAGGTAACCGTACAAACGATTCCCCGGACCTATGTCTCCGTTTTAATGACGCCTTAAAGAATTCCTCCGCTTTTAGTATATAAAAGTGTTACCTTGCCGGCCTTCTCTTTATCGCCGGACACGTTCCCAAAATTTCTTCACTCTTCGTTTGAGGTCTAATTTATTTATCCGAATCAAGTTTCCGTAGATCGTAACCACGTATCTACCATGGAAGTCGGAGAAAATATTTTACCTGTACATATATATATATATACACAAACTGTATTTTATGTTTTTAAGCTGCAAATGTCTTCCTTTACTTTAAACACTTTTAAAATTTCTCGGATTTTATTTGTTATTCAAGGAAACTGTAAAATTTAAGGAAATGAGGGCAAGGAAAGCTTTATTTTCGAACCGAGGAATATGACGAACATATATCAAAGTTCTTGACAAAGGTTAAGATTCATTTCACCCCTTCTCGCAAACTTCCAGTGAAAACTACTGCTGTACACGGTTTATTGTCGGTTTAATACTCATCCTTCTGCTTTGATTTTTGTGGTATAAGGTTGACGGTCACATATCGTTCCTTCGCGATCAAAGCAAGATGCTCATCTCCGGTTGAAAACTTCTTTAGGTTTAGAGTCTACGTAACGATGCGTCTGCAGTGAAGCTATATATAAAGTTATACGACCGAAGAACCCCACCGTCAGTAGCTGAATGTTCACAATCCGTATAAAAGACCCTTCCTGCTACCGGAAAGAATTAATTTACTGGCGATAATTACTTACTTATGCCTCATTCACTTATTTATTATATACTAGATGTTAGAACTGATTGCTTTATTCGTGAATATAAGCTTCTTTGCAAATTTATAAGAATAACTCTCTAGTTATGAGTCAAGCGCGCTTATGAAATTCTAATACATTTAAAAGAAAGTTAAATGAATGTGCCAATTCGACTACTTTTTGTCAAGAAATTTCTGTCGAAAAATTCTGTCAATGAAGTTACAAAGTTACAATTGCTGCTTAACGAATCCGAACGACAGTTTTTTCAGAGAAGGCCCACATGGGGTCTACAGTTTTTGTGACCGACCTCAATCTATCTGAAAGATGTCGTCTGCAGAAAGGAGGCGAAATGCAGAACACTGGCGCCGTCCTCCGACGACAGGGTCAGGTTGTCTTCCCGGAAAAGGAGAACGTGCTAGGCTTCATGCCGGAAATGCAGCCCTGGTCCGTTCTTTGTCCTCCCTAGGAGAGCATAGAAAATCCCAGGGATTTTTTCTATTCTCATATCAGATAGAAACGCCACAATCCTCTAAAATAGTTGAAAACATTTTTTTTTCAACGTTCAATACAAATTAATTAAATTAGCCTAAATAATAAGGCTATATTGCATATAGCCTAATAAATAACCCACCTAATTTTCAAGTACTCGCCGTACTTTGTTCCTTAAAATAAAAAAATTCACCAAAATTATCCTAATTCGCAAGTGCCAAATATTGCTGGTAATAGGTGTTCTCAATGCTAAAGGACACCCCAAAAAATGGTCATCTCCCCCATTCATTTGGAACTTATCCCACGACATTCCTTATATCAAAAAATTCAAATTTACCCAAATTTATGACACAAAAATTTTATTGCTGATAATAAGTCTTTTCAGTGCTAAAAGACACCCGAAACAGAAATGGATATGTTAAAAATGAGTTGGGGGGGGGGGGGGATTTGAATGTTTGGGCTGTCTTTTAACATTCAAAGACTTATGAGCTATATGTTAAAATTTTTAACCAACGAATTAGAGTAATTTTGGTAAATATTTTAATTCTAAGGGATAAAGTAGGGTGAATTCGAAATCAACTCGGGGTCGTAACTTAGGTGGGTTATATATATATTTCTATCCACTTTCAGGATGGAAAAGATCTCAGGAATTTTCTGTGAGGTGAAAGAAAGAAGAAGGTCAAGATATGTTTTAAATCTTGAAAATTTCTGCAGAGAAGCACTTTAGGTGCAAAACGGTAAAAGAATAACGAAAAGTGAAAACATAAACGGTGGAAGATGAATGACATAATTACAATGAAAACATCGTCAACTTTGTTGGTCATGGCACCTTTTTTGTGGCGGAAGAGAAGTCTGTGCGGATTCTATTTTGAATCCTGTCAAGTGCCAGATGACTATGGATGTATGGCACTAGTCAGTACTCCATCTCTTTTGTGCCTCCTACGTCCATCCACTGCACTTGCTCCTCAGTTATTCCTCAGTTCTTCTCCTTAACTTAACTCTTCTGCCATCCTATAAAGACCCTGTCTGTCTCTCTCCTCCTTGCATTTCCTTACGCCGCGGCAGCCGCATGGCAACGTTCGTGCGTGTCTCTATCTTCTTATTGCCACTGGAAAGGCGAGGGAGGCTGAACGACGGATAAGACTCAAGTCGTTAACACGACACGCCGGAAACCGGCACATCTATCTTTATCTATTACTTTACTCGTACTATCCTCTCCATAAACTGTACTCTTTAGTCCCGGCCGGCACGATTCGTTCACGAATACATACCTAACGCTTTTATACCTTCTTTTTCCTTCTTAGGAGTTTCCTCCTTCCAAAGAGGTTCCAATCGTGTAAAGTTAAGAACTCGCCGAGTTCACGGGGTCTCAGGTTGCGATATTTATTACCATGTCTCGCTGAAACGTGGCAATAACATGCTAAAAGAGAGAAATGGAAGAACATATGGTGATATGGTGTTCGTCACGCGGCAATGACTGCGGCGCATTTTAAACGCGGCGCGTTACTCAAAGAAGAGGAGAAAGAAGGAGGAGAGGAAAGATGAGGCGGTCAGGAAGAATAAAAGTGAGGGATACAGGGAGAGAAATTTGAGCCAAGGCATGGATGAAGTGACATCTCGTTTTCGACTTCTGGCTGTCCTCAACTTTCCGGTCGTCTGTCATTATGTAGATGATGAAGAAACGTGTTCCCCATAAGTCTTGATATGAGTCGGCGCGAAATATCTCTTCTCTAAGTAATGAATATATTCTAGTAACAATGATTCGCGCGCGTATTATAATTTCTCGTTTGTGTACACCTTTTGTTAAATAGATTCAGAGGATTCTAAATAATTTAAAGCCAAATGATTTTAAAATGCTTTTAGGGATCTCAAAAGTAGAGAAAATAATTGAGAATTTTTAAATTCTTGAAACATAAAAACTTGTAATTCCTTTTTTAATTTCAGGAATCTCCATAAGTTTCACAAGATTTCTTAAAATCCCTTTCTTTAACATCCTTCAAAATCTGGTGAAAGGAGGAGGGTCGATTTGGGCGGTATTTGCTCCAAATTATTTTTGATAGAAAAAATTTGAAAAAAATTTTTTTAGCCTCTACCAACAATAATAAGTCGAGTTAACACTAAACGGACCAACCCTATTCTTCCTAGTTTTTTTTTTTTTTTCAATTTATCAGGATTTCTTTATCAAGTTGTTACCATTTGACCTTTAACTAATCTTGAACCTGATGTGATGTAGGCTAACGGATCTTGAATTCGGATTCAGCGACCCCAAAAACCTATATATCTATTTTCCGGGTTCCTTTATCAACTTTTTTATTTAATCTTCAGATGACCTTGAACCTGATGTGATAAAAGTTGACGGACCCCAGATTTAGAATCAGCGACCTTATATACTTTAAGATACCCTGGTCGAGTATGTTTATCTTAGATATTTTATATTTACATACTCTGAGCACGTAAAAAATAATAAATCCACCCCCTTCACCCCGGTTAGAGGGGGTAAAAAGGTAAATAATGATAAATAAACGTAGATGTAATTAACAGGGAGTTTATAGAGTATTTTATAAAGTACTTTATTAAGCAAATACAAGTTTGAACGCGCCGAATTTTTTCAACAAATCTAATAGCAAGTGATGGCATTTTTAGATTTGAGAGTGTTACGGGAGAAACTAGGCAGAATGGGGTTGGTCCGTTTAGGGTTAACTCGACTTATTATTGTTGGTAGATGATAAAAAAATGTTTTTCAAACTTTTTCTACCAAAAATAATTTGGGGCAAAAACCGCCCAAATCGACCCTCCTCCTTTCATGAACTTTCTTAAAATTACTTCAAATGACTTCAAATCCCATGAAATGTCATGAAATTCCTCAAAATTCCTCAAAATTCTTAAAAATCCCATGCAATCTTGTAAAATCTGAAAATTACTTAATAGCTAATAAAATATGGTAAAACCTCTTAAAGGTCCTTTTAATTAATCAATACTTCACCAAATATCTTAAAATCCGTTTAAAGTCCTTCGAAATCTTGTGAAATTCTTTTATATTTCGTATTTTCATATAAATTCCAATCTTAAATCTTAAATTTAAATTCCTTAACAGTATTCAAAATTTAAAATCTCATGTAAATCTTTTACAATACCTGAAACCAAATGAAATTTCGTAAAATGTCTTAAAATCTCTTAAATCTTCCTCAAATTATTTTAAATTCCACAAAATATCGTCAAATCCCTTAAAATTTCTGAAAATTACAGTAAATTTCATAAAATTCCTTGAATTACTGCGAAATTTGGTATGTTCACAAAATTAATGTAATTTCCAAACCGATCAGGTTTACGAAAACAAAGTGTTCGATCTATGGTAACATCACTTTATGAATTTATTAAAAAGAATAGACTATTCAATATTAGGGCTAATAAGGCAACTTCTATACGGTTTCTTGTGAAATCTGTTAAAAATCATAAAACTCTTGAATTCTTTTTAAAATTCTTTAATCTCATTAAACTATATAATTAGTCTAATTTATATTTAAAACCTGATTTCGGTGTACTTTTTCAACCGATAAGAATAAAAAGTCCATATAGAAACCTTTGACTCAATCGTATAAATGAAGAGACATTTTTTTCCATCTTTCATGATAGGAAAATATTGACATATGAAAATTTTTCTAAATTAAAAATAAAGAAATTTACATGCAACTAATCTTAGAATGTATTTTTTGTGTTTGACAGATTATCCGCGAGTACGACACTCGGAAGTCCTAGGGGTGGAAACGGCGGCAATACAGGAGGTGGCGGAAACGGTGGCGACAGTGGCGGGGGGGGCAATAGAAGTGGGGGTGGAGGAGGCGGCGAGGTGGGTACTGGAAATACGACCTCGAGCGGGGACTTCTTGTGCAGAAGTCATCCCCTTGCGGATCACTCACTTCTCCATCATTCCTACCGGGGCAACTTCATGGACCAGATTTATCATCGTATCCAAGCCTCGCACAGTCCCAACCCCTCATTACACGGTAATTTTTCGAGATACATAAACTCAGTAAACGATCTTATAGCCCTAAACTAATCATTCTCTGATGGGTCCTATTTTCAGTTAATGCCATATGTGAAATCGGTTCATTCATTTCAGCGTCCGATTCTACTTTTGAATAAATTTTCTGAAAAGTGGATATATGCATATTTATGAGCAGATAAAAGAGTTTCATTTGGCAAAGTACTTATACTTCTTTTTGGGTCTTAGAACTCGGCGGTTCCGCGTATATTATACTTGCGTTCAGAGCAGAAGCTACTAGAATACTCACCTATTCATAGGGGCGGATGTTCTGAGTTCAAGTATGCTTTGAAAGAGCTTTTCAAAGACTGCCCGCATTTCCGCCGGATGTTTCTCTTCGGCAGTACAGTATCGAAGATTTTCAGTCAACCACGTATTCAAATCCTAACACACTGATTTGCATATATCCAGTTTCTTGTAATTATACTTGAGAATTGCCCTCGATATCCATAGAGGATACATTTGCAAGGAGTTACGTCAATCATGTAACTTCCCCATTTCCCCATTGTTTCTAAATTACCGCAGCATAACACATTTCATATTTTAAATGTTATTGCTGAGATTCGAATCATATGGTTAAATTTATTTCAAATAATTTCAAAGGAATTTATTATTTGTATAATTTTATAATAATTTATACATATGTATATTTAAAAATAAACTCTCCAACCATGTACTGCGAATTTCGTTGACAATTATGTAAAACGTCAAATGAGTTATAACACGAGAATTTAGGAATGATAGGAAAACGAGAAAGTTACAGGATTGGTAACCGGCCGTTATCATGAAACTGAAGTTTCAAACGTTTACGTCAACGAAAAGTTATTTTTTTAGTAAAAACGACGAGACCTAAAATCTGTTTGCTTTAAATGGTTCCATTCGATGTCAAAAGACACACAAAACAGTTTCAACCCCCTACCACACTAGGATCACCCCCAAATCATCAGCTAAGTAAAAAAAAAAAATTATAACAATTCTCTAAACTTCAAGACCTAAAATTTTATTCTTTAAAATAGTTCAATTGAATGCCTGAAGAAACTCAAAACAGTTTCATCCACCTAACCCTCTAGGTTCACCCTCAAAATCAACCCCTAAATACAAAAAAAATCTTTGTAATTCCCCTAACTTCGAGACCTAAAATTTTATCGTTCCAAATGGGTCCATTTAATGTCCAATGAAGCCAAAAACAGTTTCATCCACCTAACCCCCAAAATTCACCCTCAAAATCAACCCTTAAGCACAAAATAATCATTAAAAATACCCAAACTTCCAGACTTAAAATTTTATCATATCAAATGGGTTCATATAATGTTAAAAGAAACAAAAAACAGTTTCCTCCACTGAACTCTTTAGGCTCAACCGCAAAATCAACGCCTAAGGTTAAGGGTTAATATTGAGGGTGAACGTAGGGGGTTAGGTGGATGAAACTATTTTAGGTTTCTTTGGACATTAAATGGACCTATTTAAAACGATGTAATATTAGGTCTCGAATTTAGGGGAATTACAATGATTTTTTTTGTACTTAGGGGTTGATTTTGAGGGTGAACCGAGGGAGTTAGGTGAATGAAACTGTTTTGGGCTTCTTTAGTCATTAAATGGAACCTTTTAGCGTAATCAGGGGTGCGATTATGTAACTTCACTTTCACGTTCACCTCACTTCACGTCGTGAATTTAAAAATGCAAAATTAAAAAAAAATTGAAATCTGCATTTTTAAATTCACGACGTGAAGTGAGGTGAACGTGAAAGTGAAGTTACATAATCGCACCCCAGGTTAGGTCTCGAAGTTATGGGATTTATGATTTTATTGTGTTTAAGGGTTGATTTGGCCATTAAATGGAACTATTTTAAAGAATCAAATTTTAGGTCTTGAAGTTTGGAAAATTGCTATGATTTTTTTTGTACTAGGGGATGATTTTGGAGTGATCCTAGTGGGATAGGTGATTGAAACTATTTTGCGTATCTTTTGACATTTAATGGTATTATTTAGAGCAATCAGATTTTAGGTCTCATCGATTTTACAAAAAAATAACTTTTCTTTGACGTAAACGTTTGAAACTTACGTCTCACCCGTTATCGATTTAAAGAATTGATAACGATTAGAAAATACAAAAAATGACATCAATCGTTTAACCCTGATATTTTAATCACACAGGACTGGGCGGATTGGGGCCGGAGTACCTTTTGCACGCAGCTGGGCCTGGTAGTGCATTAGCGTCATCAGAGTTCCCATTTTCTATCGATGGTGAGTTACATATTACAGTTATTCCTATCTTAATGTCCAAAAGCGTAGAATGGCTTCAATTCTCTGAATGTCCAAGATGGGGTATTCAATAAGTGAGTGATATAGATTTAAAGAAAATGGTGAGAATTGAGCAGAGCTGAGCGAGGACATGAGGGAGAGACAAGACAAGATACGGAATGAGAGGAAGTGCAGTGTGTAGCAGTAGCTACGAGACGATTACGAAGGAAGGGTTAGACGGGGCAGCTCGTTAGCCGGCTGCAGTGCCGCATAATTGAATCGACTCGGAGCGACACGACCTCATTAACACCTTAACGCCTACCCTACAGGTTGTCTCACATTTCATCATCAGAAGATCTGCCTCTGGTACCACCCAGATAACTTATATAATTCACTCTAATATATCCCTTGCTCCCTTACCAGGACCATATCTTCATATTTCTTATTCGATTCTCATCTCTCTCGAACCAACATCATCTGACAGGGTGACTACATGTCACCAGGCATTCCTTGTGATTTTCTGGGTTTCTGATGATTTCAAGAGATGTTCAATAATTTTAACTCTTAACTGCCACACTTCACCAAAATAAAATAGCTGCCACACTGCCACTGGGGCGTTTCGTATCTCACTGATAACAAAATTGTATTGCATAGGTGCTATTAACTTTTTCGACTTAAAAAAAATGTGCTAATAATTGATAAGAGCTATTTTATAAGACAGTATTAATTCACTTATGAAAAACTAATATTTAGTATTAAAAAAATTTTATTCTATATTAAAAGGTAAAAATTGCATGGGATACTCTTGATTTTGGTTAAAGTGAAATTAACTCCAGTGTGGCAGCTAAGGGTTAAGAGATTTTAAGAGGTTTCTATGAATTTAAACCTAGTTCTCCACTCTGGGTATATCAGACCCAGTCCTCAAGTTTCGATGTGAATATCTTTTAGACAATTTGAATTTTTGAAAGTTGACAGTCTGAAAATTAAAAAAAAAAATTTTTTTCAACATGTTTTCATTCAGTATGTTAATTATTGAATATATAATTATCATTTGTACAATTTGATTCTTTGAGGTTTCAAGCATAACTAAGAATTTCGCCGATTTGATGCATACCAAAAAGTGTACAGAATCTCAGTGACTCAGAATGAGGAACTAGGTTGAAAAAATAGATGTGAGGATGAAGGGTTAAAGGGATTATAAGAGATTTATAATATTATCTAGTTTTTCGTGGAATTTAAAAGGATTTCATGAAATTTTATACATTTCTAAGAATTTCAAGAAATTGCAAGGAATTTTAAGATATTTAAAAGGTTAGCGTGAATTTTATAAATTTTTATGAATTTTAAGTGATTAGAATTGATTTTTTATATTTTTAAAGTTTAGGGTATTTCTAAAGATTTTGGATTTTAAATCGATTTAAATGATTTTAGGAGATTGTGAAGGGATTTAAAAATATTGAAAGATATTTTAAGTGATTTTAAGTTATTTCAAAGAATTTTAAGAGGTTTCAGATGATTTAAAAAAAATTCCTAGAAATTTAGAAATATTACAAGAACAGTTTTTTCAGACTATATATGTGCATCATACTAGACGTTCTTCATACTTATGAAGCAGAATTAAAATTATACTTTTTAATCCCTATTGAGGTAAAAGTGTTTACAACTTACTTTCTAGTCAACAAAACCCGTTAATTTAGTGACATTGTAGGCGGAAATCGACTGCTTTTGAAAGAGCCTCTACACTCTCGGAATGCACCCAGAGTAGCACGCTTCCACGCCGAGACGATCGAAGCTGCCGATCGTAGGTACCAATTTACATGTCTCAATCTCATGTTCACCCTAAGAAGAACAGTGAACGGGATCGAGACCAAGAACGAGGCGTTGAAAGCATTCTTCGTATCACATATCTTTAAAGAGTACTGAAGTAAACAGAACTTTATTCACCATGAAAAGTAATCGTAGAATACGATTACCAAAATATAGACATCCTCCCGTGTAGAAATTTTTATGAATTAAATCATTTAAAATCCTTGGAAATGCTAGCTGAGAAATATCTTTATAATTTTTAAATTCTTCTTTGAATTATTTTGAAATGAAAATTGTCAGAACCTCATTTTAAATACGGCTAAATAAGGCAATTTATGTGTACCGGATATGGTTAATACCTAGAATACTAGGTACATATTACAATTCAATGTTGATATACAGAATTAGGTAGGAGTGATATTTGAAACATGATTTCTGGTATAATTCCTGATGCTAATTAAATTAATTCTTTAGCATGTGATTACTGCGCTTACACGCAATTTTCACAGCAATTTCCCTGCGTCATTTTACTTAACAATGGAAGCACGCGAACAGGAAGCGTCTCGTTATTCGTTCCCTTCATGGAAGACTGAGGAAGAATGCGAATAAGAATGAGGGAGGTTTGTGGCCGAGACGTTTTAACAGCGATTTACCTGAGACCGCAGCCTGCCGACGTAATACAGGAACCATCGCTTTCTTAAGTTCACCACCAAGCACTCTCATATTGCAAAATGGAACGTGCAGAGTACTCGAAGGATACCTCTGCGCCTAGCCTGTGGGTTGTGGTAGGATCAGGGCTGCTGCAGGAATAGTTCTTTACCTTTATTCTCTGTATTCTCTCTGTATAAGCGAATAACATTGTTGTACATGGCACAGTACCTGTTCGCGTTTTAATCGACGAACTCTGTCGTTCTCAGTTTTCACCTGGCTGACCGCACTGCCAAGGCGAGTATAGAGTTACTCGCGGTGAGTTCTCCTTCATTTTCAACCGTTTTTTCATCGAACCGCCTACCAATTCGTTCAGCGATCAAATTTGCGGTGGTTGCCAAACGAGCGGTACCTTTTAACGCTAGCAACATTTTCGGCTGCGGCTCGATTTTATTATAAAGAGGAAGAAGGGTGCTCAAAAGTCGATAAAAATAAGTTGTGTGGTAAACCACACGGACGTTGCCACAAAATTTCTGCTTTCGATCTATTATCAAGTGAAGGAAGAGAAACACAAATTAATTTATCAAATTTGTAATTTCAACTAGAATGTCATGCATCCATATTCCGGTTTTCCTTATATGACCTTATCTTAATTCTATTTGTATTTTTTTCTGCTCATTTGTTGAGTACTTTGCTTCATTGCATATTCAGAAAATTAGCGCATTTTCCAAACCATGACTCAGGTTTCCAACAATAATGTGTTCGATATGGTAAAATAAATTATTATTATTTTATCTTAAAATGTCCAAGCTTTCGAGAATTACCTTCTAATCTTAGAATTTCTTTTTATTTTACAGGTTCTAGATTGGGCAGTCCTCGTGCATCTGCAATAAGGGCGAGCCGTAAGAGGGCTTTGAGTAGTTCTCCATACTCCGATCGTTTTGATCGTTTTGATATCGATAGCATGATCCGAATCAGTCCCAACAGTCTAGCTTCCATAGTTAATGGATCGAGAAGTAGCAGTACAAGTGGCAGTTATGGACATCTTTCAGCCGGTAAGTTTCTTTGAAAAATAAAAGCAACTCAGATTTTTCACCTTCAGGAAAATATTTTTAACATCGTTAGTAATCTTATAAACAATGAACGAAAAAACGAGCATAGAATTAAGCAACAGTGTCACAAGGTTCTTGTTCCTAAATTGTTTTAATGAATCAATTTAAACACAACACAAACATTTACTAAACTGCGTCGAAGTGACCACGTCACTGTGTGTTTTCAAGTTGATGTAGCTGATTTACGATGAATTCGAGTAATCAATGAATTAGAATTCAAATGGTGTACCCGGTGGTTGTATCCTCGCCTGACTTGTTAACCGCAGGTAGTTTTGTTTTTCAATTCGCGAAAGGTAACGACCGTATCGCGCCATTTTGTTAGACACTCTTGGAAATATATCACGATTTAAACTAAAAACACAAGAAATATCTTCTATCTATCTCTTATCTTACATCTATTTTATAATTTTTGTAATCTTTTTAAAAACACTTGCAATAACTATCAATTTTTTTAAATTCCCTTGAAATCTTCTTAACTCTCTGAAAAACATTGAAAATATATTTTAATCCCTTAAAATTCCTGATTCTTTCTTTAAATGCCTAAAAATATTTTTACAATACCTCAAATTTGATTGAAGTTTCAGGCATCTATAGTCAGACGATTTTTTTTTTGATTTATTGGAATAAAAGTATCAACAACAAAAATTTTCCAGTTTCCAAAAACTAAAATTTGTAGTTATTTAATAGTAGAAACTTATCCGTTATTGCTCGAGATTTTAAGAGATTTCATAGAATTTCAAGGGATTTCAAGAGATTTCATAAGATTTCAGAAATTATAAATGGATTTTAAGAGATTTATAGTGATTGTAAGGAATTTAAAGGATTAACAAGACTAAAGGATTCTAAAAAGAGTGGAAAATAGTTATCAAAAGGTTCTTTCATATATTTTATAAATAAAAATTATAAAAGGATTCCAAGAAATTTTTTGGATTTTTAAAAGATATCCTGAAATTTAAAAAGATTTTTAAATTAACTTTTTAAATTTTTTAAGTTTTCAAACTTTTTATATTAAATTTTCTTTTATATTTTTATTCTCATTTTTATAACCTTTTTAAACATATTTTAAATAACTAGAAATTTTGTGTAAATTTTTTGAATTATTTTTAATTCTTCTTAAATCCTTTAAAAAAATTATAAATTCTCTGGAATCCTTACTAAATTCTTAGAATCATTTAAAACATCTTGAAATCGTTAAAAATATTTCGATATCCCTTGGAATTCATAAAAATGACATGAAAGATCTTGAAATCACTTCATTCAAATTCCTTTAACTTCCTTAAAATCATTTTAAATGGCTTGAAATCTATTGAATATCTTTGGAAATCTTACGAATTACTTTGAAATTCATTAAAATTCATCATAAATACTTGAAATTCTTGAAATCCCTTAAAAATCACTTAGAATCTCATGAAAGTGACAAAAATCCACAAAAATCACTAAAATAAAATAAAATCTCTCAGAATCCTTTAACAATTGTTTAAATCCCTTAACGTGTTTTTATCCCTTAAAGTTCCAAAGATTCTTTAAAATCTTGTAAAATCTTTGAAAAACTTTTAAAATCCCTTGAAATGTCTTAAAATCCGAGAAATTCCAAGTAAATTTCTGCTAGTAAATAAAAAAAAAATAAAATAGTAAAAATGTATAGTATGTATAAAAATGTAAATATAAAAAGTAAATGTACAAAAAAATAATAACAAAAATTCGTCAGACTAGACGTCTGAAACTTCAACCCAATATCCCTCAAAATTCTTGGAAGTCACTTGAAAATCTCTTTTAAAATTCCTGTAGGTAGCGCTGGTTAAATTTCTGCTACAATTTGATATAAATTTTAATTTTGAAAATAATTGTTGATTTGGATATCTTTTTTGAAAAAACACTTGTATCCAGATGTTGTCTGTACAATCCCTTGTACCTGAAAAGGACGCTCAAGACGGGCCGTAGTCAATTCTTATTCAAGCTTTGTCTACTTGCCGGATGTACGCTGCGCAACCCGAGGACTATTAATTGAGCAAATTATTATATCTTAGCGATCCTGAGTCTCTGCTTTAATCTTCTATGAAACACGAGTTTTCTTTCATTCTTTCATTCATTGGTAGATCAATTTATTAACTACATAAGATCTCAGAAAATAATTTAACTTAAAGTCGTCATGATGAAATTGTCAGAATTTCTTTTTGTTTTGTTTTAGCCATGAGTCCAGCACTGGGAATTCATCCAGGAATGACTGGTCCGCACTTTCAGCAACTGCAAGCTCACCTGTTAAGGGCTGCGGCCCTTATTCCACCCCATTCTTTACCACCGCCCTGCGCACCACCTCCACCCCAACAGGCCCATCATCCCCATGGGCATTCCCATACACATTCTCATTCCCATGCTCATGTCCACTCACATGGACATTCTCACAACCTCAGTCAGCACTCGCAGCTTTTCCCGTCACATTCCACAGGAACAGCCGCTATCAGTAACCACGCTGGAGGAGTACCCACAAAGAATGAAGTAAGTTATTTGCATCTAGCTGTTTTAAAAATCTACGCCACGCGTTCCTTCGTCGCTCTTTTTTGCGTGCGTTAATCGTCACATTATCGTGTTTGATGCACCGATCTTTGTAGTACCTTGCTGGAAATAAACGGATTGAGACCTTGATAGTTTTAATCCGTTTAAATAATGTTTATACTCTTCAATCCGTTTGTATCCGTTGGCTATCCATCTATCCGTTGAATAATAATATTATTCGGTGACACTATAGGTTTTAATCCTTCTGTATCCGTTTTTATACTTATACTAGCCCTTATGATACACACTATCAAAAAGTTACGTATGGTACACACATGGGTATTTTACAAACAGTGACTCTTTGACAGCTTCTATTAACCAATTTGTGTAAATTTTTTTTCAGCAGATAGGAAATTTAATTCTGAAGACGATAGAAATATTTACATTTCGTTTCGTATAACAGGAAAAAATTTATTTACAAAAATCGGAAGAAAAATTTTCGTTTTTTTTCGTATTCAATCAAAACTACTGAGTACAACTAACCCAGTGTGCATCATGAGGGCTAGCGAAAGCTTCGGATTAAAATTCATTTAGAATCAATCCGAATCATTCCGGAATTTCATTCAGAACCAAACCGTTTCATTCCAATCTAATCGGAAGGAAGTTTCAATCCGAATTAATCGGAAACCCATTCAAAAGCATTAAGAACTTTTAATCCGAATGAATCCGTCAATCCGAATTAATCCAAATTAATCCGATCTTTCAGTCCGAATAAATCCAATCAATCCGAATGAATCCGAACATTCAATTCAAATGAATCCGGGCTATATGGTCAATCAATTCGGATTAATTTTAATTAAATCGGATTGACTATTTAGTTCGGATACAAATTCCGGAATGATTCGAAAAATTTCGGATTGATGAGGAATGAATTTCTATCCAAAGCTTTCGCTAGGGTAAACTTAAATTCTTTCTCTTAAAAGTGTGTTCTCTATCAATCACAATCCCTGAATCTCTATCAGTAACTCTATCCTCGTCTATCTGAGACCTATTTTAATTTTTCTCGTCAATATGTTAAACGAATAGAATCTTAAGCCGTGCCAATCAATACTTATCCCCTCTATTATGTTCTCCACAAAATATATTGCCTATCCGTTCCAATTAATTTCTATCCGTCAACCTATCCTTTCACGGATAGATAAGAATAAAAAAATTCTCTCTGAAACTTTTATAAAAATTCTTTGAGGATGATTAAAGTCTCCTGAAATCCCTTCAAATTCCTGGAACTTCCTTTAAATCACATGAAATTCCTTAAAATATCTTAAAATTCCCTAAAATCAAGTCTAGTGTATTTAAATACGTCTAGTGTAACTTCGTCACACTAGACGTCTGAAACTTTAATCCAATGTTTAAAGTTTTACAAGCACAGAGCGTTCTGATAATGTAACACATTTTGTAGTGGGAAAATTGAAAATTAAACATGTTAAAATTTTTTTTCGATATTTTTTTTCCTAGAGTGGTGTTACACCTTAAAGTTACTTAAAATGTCTTGAAATCTCTTGATCGAGGTAGCAGGTAGTAGTAGGTAGTAGATCAAAATAAGTGTTGACTGTTGAATAAACAGAGATATTACAAACAAATAATATTGAATAATCGTTTGAAACGCTGCTGGCACGAGTCTGTCTTTTCTTTTCGGGTCCACCGTTTCCTTTAGGTTCACGCGAAAGCTTCTCGAGCCTCGCCTTCGAACATGCGAGGAACGTATTGGGTTACTATGCAAGGTCCTCGAGTTACAACCAATCTCGCGCACATTATTTCGCTCGAGTCTTGATACGATTCCTTTTTCTTTTCATCCTGATTTATTTACATCCGCGGCGGCGTTTTCATTTTTTATCTCAAGCCCTCGTACCCCTCCATCTCCATCTCTCGTATGTCTGCACGCTGTAAAGTTTCGAGTCCGATTGTATCGGCTTGTATTTCGCTCCTACCCTCTTGGCTCACAGTTGTGGATGCTTCTGCATGGTCCCACTACATATAGTGGACCATAGTCCCAGTCACTATGATATCAGTGTGGTACCACTTTGAAGCAACTCCAAGTGCATGCTGTGTTAAATTCTCTGCAAGTATGAGAAATTGAAGAAGGGGTAAAGAAGAGGCGAAGAGACGATGAGATGGAGTTCAGGCTTGAGTGTATGCGTTTGAATCAGAAAAGGAGAGAAAGAAAGATGGAGATAAACTCCTTGCCATGGGCGAAGCAGTGGCGAGGACGGGGGGTCACGTACGTGCACGTACACGCGCTCAGACGGGTATCCGGAGTTACGTCTATATCAGGGAACGGAATACAACTCGACTTCTCAAGTGGTTTACGACGGTTTTCAACCATCGATTCAATCGATATAGCATTCAACTGATAGATACGCAATAATTTCTAAATTATATGTGGATAATTGGATTTCAAGGGATTTTATAGAGTTTCAAGGCATTGAAAAATATTTTAAGTGATTTTAAGGGATTTTAAGGGATTTCAAGGGATTTTAAAAGACTTTAAGGGTGTTGGAGGGAAGTTCTAATCTAAAAATTCGATTTCTTCATTTTACTCAACAAATATTAAATTTGGAATATTTTTCCTCAATCAATTTTTAACTAGAATAATGCGTACAGACCGAGAAAACATGTACCTATATACTTCCAATATTTTTTAATTAAAATGAAAATACATATTCAAATCTGAAGTTAGATTTTGAATTCTTCGTTTTATGCAAAAAGTATCGAAATTCAATATTTTTTGGATCTGTATAATTGAAACAAGATTAGCACTACAGAGTGAAGAAATGTGTATCTATAATCTTTGTTGAGTAATATGGAGAACAGGGGAACGGAATTTTGAGTTTTACACTTGGATTCAACACTCTGAAGGAATTTAAAAATAATTAAAAGATAGATTAAGAGCACCGGTTATTGGAACTGCGATTTAGTCGTTGGAAAAAAAATTGTCACAGAAAATATTTTAAATTATTTCCAGGAATTATACAGAATTTCGAGACATTTTCTGAGATTTTAGAGGCTTCTAAAAATTCCAAAAAATTTTCAAACATTTTAAGTGATTTTAAGAGAATCTAATGCTCATCATGAAATTGAAAAAAAATTATAAGATATTTTTTATGTGTAAAAAATCTTGTGAAACTTTAAAGAATTTCGTGGTATTTTAAGAGATTTGAAGAGATGTCAAATATTCTCGTAGAATTTTAAGAAATTTCAGCATATTTTAAGAGATTTTTAAATACCTTAAGGAAAAAAATTTTTTTTTTAATTTCAAATGATATTGTTTATTTTTAAAAGATTTTGAGAAACTGTAAAGAATTTCTGAGATTTTCAGACATTTATGGGATTTTATAGGATTTAAAAGATTTTATGGAATTTCAAAAGATTTAATTTGATATGTGCAATTTTTAAAAAATTTCAATAGCACTATTATTGAAAATGTATTCGCATTTTAGTCAGGAAATGGCAGGGAAATTGAAAAATTGAATCTTGTAACCACTCAATCCAAGAACTATCGTAAAGCTGCTTGTAATTCCTTAAAATTGAATTGAATAGATGTTTATTAGAAGGGCCTAAAATTCTTGAATATCAAATTGAAATCATATTTTTTGTATTTTTTTTTGTATTTTAATATTATTAGTTGTCTATAATATTGTTAATATTATACACTTTTATTAACTGCCCATTCTTTTTTTTCACAGATTTTGGATGCGTGTAGGAAACCCTTAGATATTTCTAGTAGATCTATCAGTGCAGAGGCTGACACATCATCAAGAAGAAACTCGGCTAAAGTGAAAAAAGAACCAGCCACGACTACGGCTACGACAGCAATACCTCCAAGTCATCCACAAGGACTAAGTCCGAGTGAGGATCTTCGAGACGAACCTGGGGACTTCATAGAAACGAATTGTCATTGGAGGGACTGTGGCCAAGAGTTTCCATCACAGGTAATGAAATCTTAAGTTGATTTTTTATGCTTTATCACGCTTCACGAAATTATTATCTAACTCGAATCGATTTTTGCAGGACGAACTCGTCAAACATATCAACAATGATCACATTCACGCGAATAAGAAGAGTTTTGTTTGCGGATGGCAAGATTGTTCTAGAGAGGAAAAACCTTTCAAAGCTCAGTACATGTTGGTTGTTCACATGAGAAGGCACACTGGAGAGAAACCTCACAAATGCACTGTAAGTTGTTGACTAACAATAACAGAAGATCATATCTTTTTCTTTTCAACATATCAATATCAAAACTACATCTCTGACCTTTGCACTATTTTTACAGTTCGAAGGCTGCTTCAAGGCTTACTCGAGGCTAGAAAACCTAAAAACTCATCTGAGATCTCACACTGGTGAAAAACCCTATATGTGTGAATATGAAACATGTAATAAGGCGTTTAGCAATGCAAGCGATAGAGCCAAGCATCAAAATCGAACACATTCTAATGAGGTGAGTTTAATTGAAATTATAATACACTACCTACATTCTTTCAAGTTAGTATCAATTTAAAAAATAATGTTTCTATTTTAGAAACCTTACGTGTGTAAGGCTCAAGGATGTTTGAAAAGATACACGGATCCATCATCGTTACGAAAGCACGTAAAGACTGTACATGGAGCCGATTTTTATGCCAATAAAAAACATAAGGGTGGAACTGGAAGTGATGGTGGAGCTAACGGAGGTGGTGGTGGTGGAGCCAGTAGCGGTGGCGGTGGAGGTATAAATGGGAGTGATGAGGCTGGAATTGGACACAGCAGTCCAAGTAGAAGTGAAGATCTTCATCCGAAAACACCAAGCGTCTCCAGTCCCAGCGTCAAATCCGAAAGTGAGGCTAACAGTCCTCCTAGCATGATGCAGCAACAGGATAGTCCACTGCACGTAGCTAATTCTAACGATGACTCGAATGGTATGAACATAGGACCAGTCTCTGATGTTGTTTTTGCCGACGAAGCATTCAATGAAGAACCAGAGGATCTGGACATCGCTGATCTTCCAGTTGCTATCAGAGCAATAGTGAGTCATCAATTTCTATTTTTGTATACGTTTCCATCCATCTAACTACAATTCATTTATCTAATAACAAACTGGTTATATTTTACAGGTTGGTGGACTAGAGTCACATCAGCAAGTTCAACCTGTCTCGAGGAATCGCTTGAAGGGAAGGTTAAACGCGAAACCATCATCGATGTCTCAGATCTCTCTAGGTGGTATGAGAGGAAGCCGCATGATGGGTCCTCAAGGAAATATTGCCGACCTCAATAAAAGAATTACTGATCCCAAGATGGAAGGCGTTCCGAATAGGCAAACGAGCCTTTCTGACTTGCAGCTGAGACTTCAGCCTTTGAGTGAACCTCGAAGAGATAGTAATAGCACAGTGAGTACCTACTACGGAAGTATGAAGTCTACTGATTTTGGAAGCAGAAGAAGCAGTCAAGCAAGTGGAGTCAGTGCCATGGGACGAATGGGTCACATGGGACCGGGTAGCTTCTATGATCCCATCAGTCCGGGTACTTCAAGAAGGAGTAGTCAAATGAGCACTGCTTCTAGTAGGATGCTCCCACCCGTTAACCATCAAGGACCTTACTCAACAAGCAACTTGGTTGTGCAAACCCAGAACATGTCTCTCCAGGTTAGTACACTATGCAAAATTGTTTATTTTCAACATGTACAAAACTTAATTACTCTGTCTGTTTGATCCAAATAATATATCAATTATTTGTTTCCAGGGTCCCCAAGCCAATAGCGAGTGGACTGCGATAGGACATTGTCAACAACCTTCTGGAGATCGTAGGATGTCCGAACCAGCTCGTCAGCTAGGTCCAAGAGTCTCGCCACCTATGCCTCCAAGACCAAGATCCGCCCAGTTGCCTGAATTTCATCCCAATCAAGAAGTAATCTTGGACGAAGTTGGTGAAGGAGAGATGGTAGAGAATAAACTTGTCATGCCGGATGAATTTTTACAATATCTCAATCAAGTCCGGACGGGAGGAAATCAAGTCAGCTATCGAGGAAGTCCATTACCGAATTGTCGATCACCGATTTGTACGAATCCACTGCACTTCCAACGACAACAATCCCCTTGTAATTACAATCAACAGCATCAGTTACCTCGCTGTTACATGGCCCAACAGTCCAACCCTCAGCCACAAAACTGTAACGAATATACCAACAATTCAACCTTTTCTCAGTGTCCAAGTTCACGCATGAGTCAAGCTTCTGGTTACTGTCCGCCTCAAAATTTCGCGCCACAGAATTGTTCCTCGCAAATTGCTAGTCCAGGATCTGTGCAGGTGATGTCACCAGGATCTCACTATGCCCCGAGTCATACGAGCGATCAACCAATGAATTCACCAGTAGCTGGAGCTTTGCCTCCGCAACAAGGACCTCAGAATCTTCAACCTAATACAGCACAATTAAGTAGAAACTGTCCGCAAAACTGTGAGCATGGTTACTACCCTAATGGCTGTCAATGTCAAGCGGGAATTAACTGCAATAGTCAACCCATGAACACCCAATCTTGTTCTCCCATGCATACGCAAATTCCACAACCATGTTCAGCAGCTCATCTAAACAGACCAGTTGCTCCTTGTCAACCACTTTCTCCTCAATGCCCTGAGCAGCACCTACAAAATCATCGAAACGTTACTAATATCGCTCACAATCAATGCACTATGTCTCCTGGTGATCAGTGCCATCAACCGATGCATGTAAATCATAACAATGGACAAAGACCTATTCCAAATATTAAACCTCCAGGTCCAGTTCAATGTATCACTGGTGTTGTCGACCAATGTCAACGCGTTGATCCAGTTTGCTCACCATCAGGACTGGTCAATCAGAAGCAACCAATACCCATGAACGTCAACCTTCAGCAACCTCAGCGGATGCAAACCTCACCATGTCCACAAGTTACCAACAATTGTGTTCATCCAAATCAGGCTTCTAGCGTTCACAAACAAACAAGAGTTTGTTTGCATGACAATTGTCAGGTGCAGTTTTGTTCTCATGAGTGTCATGCTTTAAATAACAATTCACCTCGATTCAACTGTACCAGTGAATGTCGATGGGAATATGGTGCTGATCAGTGCTACCATAATCAACCTGGAAATGGACAGGAAATTCAGTGTCGAGACATTAGCCAATCCCAACAAGGAGCTTCGATGAAACCACCTCAAGGAATGAGGCAGGACTCTTATAGAAGAACTCTCGAGTACGTTCAACAATGTAGAAATTGGTCTGAAACTGATCAAATTCACGAAGCCAGCGTCTCAAGCTCCACTCATCCAATTTCGTTGTTGCAACCTCTTCCGGCAAGCACTAATATGATACTTAATGACATGACGTCTTCTCTCAACTCTTTATTTGAAGAAAACCGATTTTTGCATATAATGCAATAAACAGCTTTAAATTGTAAGAATTGGGACTAAAAGGTAAAAAGGTTTTAACTAAAGTTAAGTTTTTGTAGACAAGCTAATCTTAAAAATTGTTGTTGAAGTATTTTTGATATCAGTATATATAACGTAAATTTAAATGAAAAAAATGAGACATACTTTCCTGGTGAAATCGCTTATATTCCAGTTATATTTTATGAAGAAAAGATCGCCATCTATATTTTAATATTATATTATCACGGTTTAAAAATTGAAACAAAATGTCGCTTCACACTGTGCCTTAGTGTTGTGAGTGGTCAATTCAGCTTACTTTAGCTTGCTTTAGTTGAAAGGAGGCAGTGAAAAAACTTCTTACTTAAACCCCAAGATTTCATACTCTCATTTTATATTGTAAATTTAGTCGTTCTAATTTACTATCAGTTGAAGAAATTTTTTGATATTCGCCCGAATGGTAGGCGCTGTGATAAGAGAGGAAAATGGAGAAGTAAAAAACGTTTTTCCATAATTTTCGTCGCATTATGGAAACGTGGATTACAAGATTGATAATCGATGATATTAACCTCAATATAATTCATGAAGGCCAATATTAGTTTTTAATGATTGTAGATAGATAGAGTATAAGTAAAACTTTAAGTAGACAAGTAGAGTAACACGAAAAAAGGAGATGTATGTAGTTTTAGATTTTATGAACTCGATCAGACGATCATGACTTGCGCTGTGGAAAGTGCTTAGAAACTCATTTTAGACATACCTTTCTGTTTTTGTTATACAAATGATTTTGTACGAATTTTATTATACATGGCTTCCGAACGAATATTTTGTGAATACTATACATATGACTGAACTATACATATAATGTATGTGCTTGAAAGCACAGGGAAAGCATTTTGAAGAAAATGACGATTTGCTACCTTAAAATTGTTAATTATTTAAAAAACAAATAAAATACTTTCTATCCACTTAGATAATCTTGATTTTTATCATCCTGATATTCCTATCTTAATCGTTGTCAAAACGATTACTAATAAAAAGGTTATACAGACATAGAAAATAATTTAAAGTAATAAAAACAATTATTTTGATGTGAAAAATAAATTATTAGTGAAGCTTTTATTATGAGATTTTATGGGATTATGAAGTAATTTTAAAGCATGTGACTATATATTTTGTGGAATTTTAAGTAATTTGAGATATTTTAGTAGATTTAATGAGATTTCATGGAACCTTGAATAATGTTCAGAAATTTAAAAGGGTTTTTCAAAATTTTATTGAGATTTTAAAAATATTAATTGATTTCACAGTATTTCGAGGAATCTTATGAAATTTCAAAGGATTTTACTAAATTTCCTGAAATTTTAAGTAATTTTAAGCGTTATAACGATAGTTTATGAACTTTGATGGAATTTTGTGTAACTTCAAGGAATATCAAGTAGTATTACATTATTTTGCGAAATTTGAAGGAATTTCACCAGATATTGAAGGATGTTAAGAGCATTTTAAGATATTATATGTGATATTAAGTAATTTTAAAGAGTTTTGAAGAATAGCAAGAAATTTTACGGAATTCATGGAATTTTAAATACTTGTAAGATATTTTAGGGGATATTAAATTATTTTATGGACTTTCAATGAGATTTCATTGGATTTTTAGAAATTTAAAGAGATTTCATGTGATTTTAAGTAACTTTGTGGGATTTGATGATATTTTTGTGGATTCTAATTAATTTTTAAGGATTTTAAGGTATTTTATGATAAGAAGAAACTTTAGGGACTTTTATTTTCAGACATTTCAAGAGATTTGCTGAGATTCATTGAACTTTCAAGTATTTAACGAGATTTGATGGAATTTTATTAGCTATTTACTTTACAAGGCGCGAAAGGAGGCAATTATCGGACGAGTGTTAGGTTGGCGTTACGAGTCCGATAATTGCCCGTTTCGCGACGTGTGAAGTACAAAGCTTTTCATGACTACTGTATGGAATTCGATTTTCGAAATAATACTCCGAATTTGCACTAGTGTACTAGTACAGCCAGGATGGCGAGAAATAAGCTGGCTGGGGCCCCGTAAGCGAGTTCGGGAAATACTCTCTCTCCTCCTCCTCCCTCTCTCTCCTTTCATATTCTATCCTACCGTATTCTATCCTATCGTATCTTATTCTATCTTATCCTATGGTCTCCTGTTATATTGTATCCAATCCTATAGTATCCTATACGATAGAATAAAATACGACAGGATACGATAGGATAAGATAGTATAGAATACAGTAGGATGTGATAGGGTACGATAGGATAGGATAGAATACGATAGGATAAGAGAGAGGGGGGGTAGGAAGAGAGAACCTCCGGTTTATTTATTTAGATATTTTAGGATATCTATATCTATTTTAGGATACCCTATTTTACTTTCGGTACTACTTTTGCAGTACTTTCGCTCCTGTACTGTAAAGGGCTCCCTTCGAGACGCTTAACAGACACCGAAAATCGATGTTTCATTACACGTGTCATGAAAAATAATTTTGCTTCCTGATACATAGAAGAAGCTTTGTAGTGGTGACAAAAATCCACTTTATAAAAAAAGGTTTTCAAACATGTTTTAAGTGGAATATACACTGAGAAACTCTATGTTAGAAAAATTACTAATATGGATAGCAAGTCGGGGCAAAAACCTTAAATTTCGACATTTTAATACAAAAAAAACAAGTTATACTATTTTTATAAGAAGATTTCCTATTTAGTAATACCAAAGTTTACTATTTTCTGTAGTAAAATCCGATTTAGGAAAAATTATTAGAGAAATTAATACATTCTACAAAAAGAATAGAAGTAATAAGTATTTTAAGTAATATAATATACTAAATATGTAGAAGAAATTACTAACTGATTTAATAGAAAACGTCAAATCTTGTACCGAGCGCAGCCGAGCGTATCCGATGTGTGCCGATTTTCAAACAACGGATTTAGACAGTCATATGAACGTTTTTATTGCCAATCTTATTATGTTCTTATAGGTAAATTGAATATCGTCCGACTACTAATCCGGAGACCCGTGTTCGATTCCCACCAGCTTCTATTTCTTCTAACTCGATTTTTCTGTTTCAGCTTAATATGTATATATAATTGTAATTTCTAATGTTTGATATAAAATATTATAAAATATGTGTAGGCTAGCTTCAAAGCTTTTATTTCTTGTGATTCGATGCGCATGGTCTCTGCGCATCATTTTACTATTTAGTTTACAAATTCTGCAATAGTTTTAGTTCTTATTCTAAAATACTTTATAATTCTGTAAACATCTACGTGTTACTATTGAGGTTAGTAAATATTATTAAAATTTGCTTTTTGCCCCTTATTGCAAAGTTCAGATAGTAAAATCTAGTGTGCTTTTTAACAATAAATACAAACGCGGGTTTCTCAGTGTATCTAATATGATGTCCTAAAAAATTTTCCGGATGTGTGTGTATGTGTATGTGTTCAAATATTCATAATTTAAAGCTGATGTGAGGAAAATGAAGATTCCTTTCATCGAAACGAATAGATTGACCTATATGATTAATGCATTTCATTAAAAAGTAACGGTGTTATGGTTAATTGTATTTTTAATAATGAACTTTTCGAATATAAGTTTTAAAATAATAAAAATTTAAAGCAGATGTTCATTGAATAAGTACAAAAGTTGATACAACTTGACAGCTAGTTAAGAGTTTTAATGATATTTCATAGTATATTGAGTAATTTTCAGTAATTTTAAATGATATTAGGTTGTGGAATTTTAAAGAATATCAAGTAATTTTACGAAATTTGAAGGACTTTAACTAGATTTTAAAGGATGTTAAAGGGATTTCAAGATATTGTACATAAAATTAAATTAAAATTAAATTAAATTAAATTAAAATTACATAAATTTCGAGTATAGGACTTTAAACAGATTTCAAGAGATTTTTAAAGAATTTTAAAACTTGTCAGGGGAATTTATTAAAAGATTTCAAACGTGGACATTTGTGTCTCCACGTTTCATGATCCCCTGAACCCAAAAAACATATTTTTACAAATTTGTCTGTATATATGTGTGTGTAGATTTTTAGTTTGTTAAGACGATACTTTCGAAAGAATTGACCGATTGGATTGGCCTTTCGTATTGAGGCGATCGGCTTATAATTCGCGCCTAAACTAAGAAGAATGAATAGACTTGTGTGAGAGTGTCGTGAAAAGAGCCGACCTATCACCTTACGAGCTTAATTAAATAGTAAGGGTAATTCTAATTATCCGAGGTGAAGACGAGGCGAGCAGAGAACCAGAAATCACTCTCATTTTGTTACTTAGAGTGGTCTCTTGGAGACAGGTCCTGCCACGCTTACGCCGTCACAAAAATAACGGATAAGGTGAATATACATTGTAAAAATAATAGTTAATTTTCTATCGTGAAAAAGGTGATCGGTTGTGCTCAAATTGGTGTCTTTTTTATTTTTTATAGTGTGGCTGGTATATATATGTATATATATATATATATATATATA